>PISX010024145.1:0-28478 GCA_004024625.1 Mellivora capensis | reverse complement strand
GGAGGGGGAGATGAACCATGAGAGACTATGGACTCTGAAAAACAACCTGAGGGTTCTGAAGGGGCGGGGGGGGGTGGGAGGTTGGAGGAGCCAGGTGGTGGGTATTATGGAGGGCACGCATTGCATGGAGCACTGGGTGTGGTGCAAAAACTATGAATTCTGTTACGCTGAAAAGAAAAGAAAAAAAAAAAAGAAATGGGCAATGGCAAGCCCTGAGGTCTAACATTTCGATTCTGGAACATGTCTGCTCAGTGGCCTCACGGCCTCTGCTAGCCTGTCAGCATCACAGAGAAAAAAAATGCCCTCAGCTTGGAGGGCCTTTATGAAAGGGAATTGGTGATTGATAAGAAAAGGGCGGTTGGAGGCAAGCTGGGAGAGGGAAATAAAAACAAAAAAACAACCACCGCTGAGTAGGGAGGAAAAAAGGAGTGAACGGTGTTATGTTTCCAGATTTGTGCCTTTGGCTTAAAAGTTCTTGACTCAAGTTTAGATTTTCCTAAGTAATGTCTCCTGGTTCCACATAGCTCAATAAAGGCAACTAAAATAGAATATACCAAGCACTGATGTTTGAAAAACAAATTATATTTTAAGTATGATTCTGAGAAAACTGTACATGTTGTTGTGATCTCAAGGTTGTTTCTTTCTTTCTTTTTTAAAATTAATACATAATGTATTATCTGTGTATCATCAGTCTTACACAATTCACAGCACTCACCATAGCACATACCCTCCCCAGTGTCCACCATCCAGCCACCCTATTCCTCCCTTCCACTCCCCGCCCAACACGCAAAGGTCTTTTCTTAAGAGTCAGGTCTTTCTTTATATATTTAGTATCAATAAAGTTGACAGAATGGTGAGGAGGACAGAAAAGGTAGAGGAATAAGAGACGAATAATAAAGATTAATGGTCCTGCAGTAAACATCCTACGTGGTACTTAATGATTAAAGACAACAAAAGAAATGAAGAAGAAAAGTAGGTTAAAAAATTTAGACACACTAAAGAAGGGAAAGCAATTAAGAAGCCACTAATCCAAGCAGTGTGACTGAGGCAATTAGTGCTAGGTTACCGGCCTTATGTTACACAGCGTATCCAAACCCCTTGCAGCACACTTGTGAAGCCCGTCTCCCATCTGGCTGTGCGCCACTGGAAAGGCCGCTGCCGTAACTGCTCTGTTGTGTGATCTGCGCATACCAGCACTGCCATGAACAGAAGGACTCAGACGGGCAGCTGCAGCTCCTCAATGATCAGTTATACTGTAATTTGGCAATGGCTCCATATCAGAATAAAAGAAGAGAAAAATACATGACGATCCTTTTTTTTTTTTTTTTTTTAAGAGAGAGAGATGGAGTGCATGTGCATGAATGGGGCAGGGAGGGACACAGGAGAGAGGGAGAAGCAGAGAGAACATCTTAAGCAGGCTCCATGCTCAGTGCAGGGCTTGACTCGGGGCTTGATCTCATGACCCTGAGATCATGACCCGAGCTGACTTGGAGAGTTGGACACTTAACTGACTGAGCCACCCAGACACTCCTTACATGATAATCTTATAAGTAGAAAAAAAAGTTAATTCCTGTGAACACCTTAAAACAAAACTCTCTTTAAAAAATGAGAAAGTTTATTTTTTTTCCCACTGCAACAAAACAACGTTTCCCGCCCCCCCACCCCCCCACACACAGGAAAAAAGCTAACGAAAAAATAAAACCATGAGTGAAAACTGTTCCTGAAAACTTTGCAGAATTGTAACAGCTTTGTCTTGGTTAAATTGATTGGTATAGCAACATTATAAAATGACTATTAGGATTCATTGTGCACAACAGAAAGTGCTGAAATGTCAGCAGACTATACAGCAAAAAGTAATGGGTTCTGAACCCCTGTTAGTCAAAAATGATTTTGTTTCAAATTAGAAATTGATTTTTTTTGGACACAAGCCCTTTCTAGGCTTATAGCTTCCGTAGCTGGGCCCGGGAGAGATTAACCTCCACCACTGTAAGGGCTGGCCTGATGGTACCTTTCTCAAAGTGCCTTTTCAACTGCAGCCTTCTAATGCGGCTGTGGTCTTAACCAATAACACAAGTCATTTGTCCCTTTGCTATTACACTCCATTTTTCTCATTTTGCCATTTTATTTTCGTGCTGGCACACAACACAAATTTGTTGACAAGTTAACAGAAAACTATGTTAAGACTTGCAGGGTAACCACCACACACACAGTTTTGATTGGTTCTCTATTCTCTAAAGTGCAATGACTAAGAAGAGAATACGAGTTTCCCATCTCTCAAGGACTCACAGAGAAAATAAAGAAGATTCTATCTCAGAGATGAAGTCTCCTCAATCTCATTTTTGTTTCTGGTAGCAGAATCTACAAAGACAAAAGTTGTTCTAATGCAATGGAGGTCTGCAGAACTTCTGCCTTATGTAAAAAAAAAATGTACTTGATTTTCAAGATGTGGATAGTTCCTTTTCTGAATCTTGGACTAATTATCATCTCTCAGTTATTTGGAAGAAGATTAAACAACTTCTAGATTAATCATAGTTAAAACTAAAAACCATGACAAAGGCGGCGGGTGATGAGAGTGTGGTATAAAGTCTTCTATTAAACTGCTGCCCATTTTTCAAACAAATGAATGTAAGAGTGGCCAGAGAGATTACGGAAAGTTGGTTGCTTAGTACCAGAGTGGGGCAGGTGCCAGTCCAGTAAAAAAAAAAAAGAGGTAGATATGTGGATGGAACCAGAGGGTGTTATGCAAAGTGAAGTAAGTCAGTCAAAGTAAGACAAATACCACATGATCTCACTCATGTGTGGAATTTAAGAAAGAAAACAGACTAACAAATGGGGGGTGAAGAAGAGAGTAAACAAGCTATAAGTGACTCCTAAGGAGAGAGAACAAATGGGTTTGATGGAGGGAGGTGGGCAGCGGGATGGGCTGGATGGTTGATGGGCATGAAAGGAGGGCACTTGTGATGAGGACCAGATGTTGTATGGAACTGATGAATCGTACTGCACTGCGCATTAATTACCTAAAATATAAATTAAAAAAAAAAAAGAAGGAACCCAAGGTTAATTGTTGTGAGCAGGTAAGAGAGATATTTGGGGAAAAGGTGTGAGCAGAGGGGGCTCCCAGACTTGTTGTGGCCGTCTCTTGCCTGCACATCTCTGCACAAGGAAGCTTGGACTGGCTGCTTCTGCTGGGAAGTCCTTCTCTTGATAATTTCAGGAGAGGTGAAGCCGTAAGCCATTCCAGAAACAATGAGGAAACACAATTAAATTTTGACCACTTCGCTCAACATTTCAGTTATTTTATAATTGATTTCTTTTAAAATATCTGTGACATCTGGGTGCCTAGCTGGCTCAACTGGTGGAGTGTGTGACTCGATCTTGAGGTGGTGAGTTTGAGCCCCATGTTGGGTATAGAGTTTACTTAAAAATAAAATCTTGAGAAAAAATCTGCGACATCTAATGTAGGAAGAATTACTGGCACTTAAAAGACTGCTAGGCAATATATGTTTCAGACTTATGAAGTTTTATTTCAGCCGCAATGTAGAATTGTCTATGACCTCTCCTTCACCCTTCCCATATTTCTAGTTAATCGAGGATTAACTATAGGTGTTAGAATTTACACTCCCAGCAGAAATTTACATTCAATTTCCGGTCCTCTTTACTCACTTTGAACATTATTTTATGCCTATAACCATACTTACTGTTAAATAAGCCTTACAGTTTGCTGCTTGCAAAGAGGGACAAATCGGACAGTTGCTTTTAAGAGTATTCTAAGAGAAAGGCTGATGTGATTCAGTGATGTAGCAGATGTGCCACCTGTGGCCTTGCAGACACATGTCAATTGGTAATAGACTTAACTCTTGTTCAGGGTGATAAAAATCACCTGGAGTTCATGGCTAGAACCCACCAGCAAGAACTGGCCCCAGAACAGCTTCTTCTTTTGCTACATATAGATGCTAAACTTACCTCTTTGGGGTCGATATGTATCTTTCTTTTGACATGTCCATAGGGTATCATCTTCTGTATGTGATTGAAACCCAACTGTCTTCTTCTCTCTTCTATTCTCACCGCTGTTAGTGGACTCTTGGTATTTTTTGATGGATGATGATGCTCCCAGCAGCCAGCCATCACATTTTGACTTCAATAAACTGAAAAGAATAAACATGAATGAGCTGTAGAGAGCACAGATGGGGGGATACATGATCATATAAAGGCATATAAATTCAGCATGAGTTGAAATGCAATTCACGGCAGCAAGAACTTCTTTTTCTTATTTTTTATTGAAGTATAATTTGAATAATTTACCGAAGGTCTATTTTGTATCTTGCCACAATAATTTTAGAGAAGAAATGGTCTTTATCCTCAAAAAGCTTATATTTGGACTTGGAGAAATGAGACTCAGACCCATGAAACTGCTAATAAAGCCACAGAGTATGACTAAGAACCAGAATATGTAGAAATAAAAAGTATGCTAAAACAAGACTTGCATAACTAAAATGTTTCCAAGTCCTAAAACTGAACAGTAGGGATTAAAATATCACCAATTTGCTTCAAAATGCATTTGTGTTTCTCATTTTCAATTGTTACAGTATTTATTATGTGCCCAGCGTATGTGCAGAGCAGTACAATGGTGCATGTGGAATAGCTGGTCTCTGTCTTCACATAAGTTCATTACAAAGTCAACAAGGCAAGTATGGAGTAAAAGGAATTTTAATGAAAATAAACACATGTGCATATGTTTTTCTCTCTAATAAACTGTGTTCCCACCATTAACGCATTTCCTCTTGTAACATTTTACTTTTTAGGGAGAAGTGTCCCAATGATGTATATTCCTTACTATTCTACCAGCCTCTTCCTTTACACTTAAATTCACCACAGACTCATGACACTTTGGTTTTGTCTTCTCCATGCCCAAAAACAATGTAAGAGTTAAAGTGGAAAAAAAAAAAAGAGAAGACATTTAATCAAAAAGTAGAGTCTAAATATTAAGGTATTTGAACTCCAGAAGTTGAATATAAGAATATAAGTATATAAGTTGAAAAAGTTGACAGAGTATTACTGGATCCATTGCTAATCTCAGGGCTCTTGACCAGGATTCAAATCATGTAAACCCATCCAAGTCATTGGGCTTCTAGTTTATGTTGATCAGAATTTTTAATAATGTTTGCTCATATCATAATTTACTAATAAAAATCAAGACATTAAATGGCTTTATGTTTGGAGTGATATAAAGAAACAGTAACTATTAGTGGTATGGCTTTATATGGGCATAATGCAGTATATTAAATTTATACTCTTAAAAAATTTTTTTTTAAATACTAGAACTCAGGGATCACCTTCTCATGTGGACTAACTAGTGGATGTACATCTTAGCTCATATAACTTCTATTCATGGGAAAGGAAAAGGAAGAGAATAAAACTACCTCACCGTGCATGTAAGATAATTTTACTTTAACCTAGAAGCTCCAGATGTAGGCAAATCCAAGGACTACATCTCTGCCTTTTCTTTTTTTTTTCTTTCTTTTCTTTTCTTCCTTCCTCTACCTCTCTTTCTTTCCTTCCTTCCTTCTTTCTTTCTTTCTTTCGAGACAGCATGCATGAGTTGGGGGGGGTTGGGGAGGGGCAGAAGGAGGGAGAAACGGTTAGGGAAAGAAAGAATCCCAAGCTGACTCCCCACCAAGTGTGGATCCTGCAGTGGGGCTCCATCGATCCCACAACCCGGAGATCACAACCTGAGTACAAATCAAGAGTCAGACACTTAATTGACTGAGCTACCCAGGTGCTCCCATCTCTGCTTGTTCTTTTTCTTTTTTTAAAGATTTTATGTATTTGAAAGAGAGAGTGCTTGTGCTCCTGCACTCTCTCTCAAATAAACTGGATCCTCTATCTCAACAGGGGACTTGGCTTCTAATTTCTTTAAAATAAAGATGACTACAAAAATTTTCTTATTTCCTTTGCATTTATTTCTATCTTTACCTATCTACTATCCCTCTGTTAGTGTCTCAGAAGAAAATCACACCTTTTATTCATATTCTTGATATCACTGACGTATACCCTCTGTGACTAGAGCCTGTCAGTTATCTCCTTTTCTTGTAATTTACAAACTCCTCCTCTCAACTGGATTCTTTCCTAGGATTACAAACACGATCAGACCTTCCATTAAAAATCAAGACCTAACCCTAAAACTGGAAACTCCTCCCTTAAGGGGGGAGTAGAATACTCAGTGTCAGTGAGGGTGCAGGGACAAGAGCACTGTAATACATTACAAGAGGAACTGCAAATTGGTATAGCATTTTATGCACCTGCTTCTTAATAATTCTGCTTTTAAGAAGTTATCATATGGAATTACATTAACAACAACATGAGGATATTTGTTCAAGGACAGTCATTGCAGGATTATTTGTAACAGGGGAAAACTGAAGGCAAATATTCAATAGAAGAATCAATAAAAAATACTATGATAGAGGGTTGGGATGGAAAAGCAGTCATATGAAATGAAGAGAGATGGTTTAAAACCCGTATTTAGGATTTAAAATCAGTAGGACTTAACAAGTGTTTGAATGTGAAAAATGAAGGGAAAAGGTAGTGAGAATGACTGGCAGCGTTATGGGGGCATAAGCAATACAGAGAGGAAAGACTGGGAATGTGGGAGAAATTAAATGTAGGCTGAGTTACTTATAAAACATTTGGGAAGATATTTCAAGAAAGGATTTGGATCAATAATTCTATAGTGTTTTGGTACTTGGCTGGCTGACTTAATGGTAGTGGGGTTGAGACAGAGTTGAGGAAGTACATACTTCACTTTCAGTGTTCTCAGTGAAGCAGGAGGTAAATTCATTATTATGAGTGAAAGAAATGGGTATTGAGGAGAGAAGTGAAGATCTGGAATTTGTATTGAGGGAATTCAAGATAAAAATGACCAAGAACAAGGAAAAAACAATCCGGCAATGTTTAAGGTCTAATGATTAGAAATCATAAATTTGTGTCAAGACTCAGGTGTTATAGATGTAAAACTAGAGAAAGCAGCCTGAGAGCTTGATCCTGGGTTAGGATTTTATTGGGAGGGTGCAGTACACTGGTCAAGGTTCAAGCTCCAACACCAATAAGGTCCCCAGGAGGAAAGTCCTCTCCACTCCACACAAGCTCTGATATTCTGTGCCAAGCTGCCCTCTTCTGTGGATCAGGCTCCATTAGTTTTTGGGTATGATACAAAGTAGGACTCAAGGTTCATTTTCCCCCCATATCTATATCTAGTATATCCAGTATTATTTTTTTGGAAGACTTGCTTGATAATTTTTCCATAGACTTGTTTGATACCTTTGTCAAAAAGCAACTGAACATATGACTGTTTGGGTCTATTTCTAGACTCTATTCTCTTCCACTGACCTATTTATCTATGTTAATGTGAATAACAACCTGTCTTGATATATAACTTTAGTTAACATACCAAAACTTAGGTTCACAAGTTTTTCAATTCACTCTTCTAAAATAGCAAAGACTGTTTTTGCTATTCTAGGCCCTTCATATTTCCATATAAATTTTAGAATGTTTGCCAATTTCTATAATAGTAGCTGGTATTTTGACTAAAATTGCATTGAATCTAGTCTTCAATTCAGAAAAAATTTTTATCTTCACAATATTAAGTTTTCCAATTTAAGAACATGGTATATCTCTCTGTCCATTTATTAAGTTTTCTTGAATTTATCTTAGCAGTATTTTATAGTGATCAGTGTAGAGATTTTGTACATTTCTTGTTAAGTTATTCCTAGGTATTTGATGACTTCTTATGTTGCTGTAAATTTTCTATTCTAATTGTTGTTTTCTATCTATTGCTATATGACAGCTAATTGCATTATATAGAAATAAAATTGATTTTTGTATGTTGAACTTTAACTCAAATCCTGTGAGTATGTTAAATCCACTTAATAATTCTAGTACTTGTTTCTGTAGGTTCTTTAGGATATTTCCACGTGTACAGTCATGCTATTTGAGAATAAAGACAGTTTTACTTTTTTCTTTCTAATATTTTTTTATGCCTGATCATACTAGCTAGGACCTCCAGTACAATGTAAATATAAGTACTAAGTATGGACATTCTTTCCTTATTCCTAAAAGTGTTCATCACTAAAGAGATGATCTTTGTCCATATCCTCTATCAGCTTTCTAGTTTAATGACAGGCCATTTTTTTCTCCTTATAATATATGAGCAATGAAAGAGCTATGTTAAATGCTTTTTCTGCATCTATTTGAGATACTGGATTTCTTTTATTATGTTAATATGGCAGATCACATTGATTTTCAAATGTTAAAACAATTTTGCTCTCCTGTTATAAATTGTACTTGATTAAACTGGATTATCCTTTTCATATATTCCTGGACTTAATTTGCTAATATTTTGTTAAGAAACTTTTTTGTTTTGCATTTATGCTCATGAGGGAGATCACTTTGCCATTTTCTTTTCTTCTAATGCTTTTACCTGGTTTAGGTCTCACAGAAGGAGTTGGGTAAGTTCTTTGTTCCTCTAGTCCAATAGTTCTCTAGAGGACATTTTGAGGATATTTAGCAATGTCTGCAGAGGTTTTTGACTGTCACAAAGTGGGGGTGGGATGCTACTGGCATCTAATGGGTGAAGACAGGGATGCTGTTAAACAACCTGCAATACACAGAACTCTCCAACAAAATATTATTGTGTGATTTGAAATATCAATAGTGCCAAGGCTGAGAAACCCTACACTAGCCTCTGAAAGAATCTGTGTAAGATTGATATTATTTCTTCTTTAGATGTTGGGTAAAATTCACAAGTCTAGTTTTATTTGTAGGAAATTTCTTAATTAAAAATAAATTCCCTCAACAGGTATAAGGCTATTCAGACTTCCTAACTTTTTGGGTAACAATTTTGGTATATTGTCAATTCCAAGGACTTCATATCATTTAGGTTGTCAAATGTACTTCTAAGAGATTGTTCATAATATCCCTTAAAAAATATTGTTAGACTCTCTTGTGACATAGATTCTTTTTCATTCCTGATACTGTAATTTTTTTCTCTTTCTATAATAGGTTGATCATCTTGAAAAAGCTTACAAATTTTACATATATTTTCAAGTCATCAACTTTTAGCTTGTAGATTTTCTCTATTGCTTGTTTTCTTTTCCACTGCAAGACTTACCGAAGAGTGGATGCTAGAAAATTGAAAGCAGAATAGAAATATGGAAGTACTGCAAATTGGACAATGCTGGGAGAAATTAGGAGTTCTGGCAAAGAATGAAGAGGTATGTTAATGTCCTGGACTTTAGCTGAGACACCAAAAGGTTTACAACCTAGACAAATGTTTATTATGAACCTCTAACAAAGCTTAAAACCAAGTTATGACAAAATGCATAGAGAGGAAAGACATTGAGTCTTACCAAATTAGAGGGGCTTGGAAAACACATGGGACTTTCCAGAGATCTGCCCTCACAAAGCATATATCCAAACCTATCCCAGTACAAGGTGACTAGCAAGTAATTAAGTTGCTGAGAACAACAAAAATCAACAACCTTCAGAGAATAATAATAAAATCCACTTCTCTAAATGCATCATCCATAATATATAGGATATAATTCAAACTGCCAAACACAAAAAAAGATAGAAAGTGTGACCCATAGTTAAGGGAGAAAAAAATCAATCACTTAAAATTCACCAAAAGATGGCCCAGATGTTGGATTTGGGCAGACAAAAACTTCATTTAAATCAGCTATTATTATAAATATGTTGATGTCTTCTGCCCATTTTTTGATGTGGTCATAATTACCCCAATGTTCATAGCAGCAATGGCCACAATCACCAAACTATGGAAGGAGCCAAGATGCCCCTCAACAGATGTATGGATAAAGAAGATATGGTCCATATATAAAATGGAATATTACGCCTCCATCAGAAAGGATGAATACCCATCTTTTGTATCAACATGGACAGGACTGGAGGAGATTATGCTGAGTGAAATAAGTCAAGCAGAGAAAGTCAATTATCATATGGTTTCACTTACTTGTGGGGCATAAGGAATAACGTGGAGGACATTAGGAGAAGGAAAGGAAAAGTGAATTGGGGGAAATTAGATGGGGAGATGAATGATGAGAGACTGTGGACTCTGAGAAACAAACTGAGGGTTTTGGAAGGGAAGGGGGTTAGGGGTTGGGTGAGCCTGGTGGTGGGTATTAAGGAGGGCACGTACTGCATGGAGCACTGGGTGTGGTGTATAAACAATGAATCTTGGAGCACTGAAAACATAAAATAAAATTTAAAAAAGTGTTGATGGATATGAAGAAAAATATGGTCTTAGTGAGTGAAGAGACAGGTAGTAATAGCAGAGAGAGAGAGAGTCTAGAAAAGAACCAGATGAAAAATATAGAGCTAAAATTATAATTATAATAAAAACTAGAAAAAAGGAGATGAAAGATCCAAGAATCAACAGAAATGACCCACTTTGAAGAACACAGAGAAAAAAAATGGTTGAAGAAAGATGATCAGAGTCTCAAGGATCTTATAGACAGTATTAAGCTAACAAACATAAGTGAGGTTGCAGAAAAAGAGACTGAGAATGAAATAAAAAAATGAAAAAATATATTTTCAAGAAATAATGGACAGAATATTTCCCAAATTTGATGAAAAATGTTGACCTAAAGATTACAAACTGCTGAAAACCAAAGATAAAGGAAATCTCTAAAGCAACTAGATAAACATGTCTATTACATAAGAAGAATAGTGATATTGACAGTAACTTCTTATCAGAACAAGGAAGGCAAGAGGAAGTAGAACAGTATCTTTGAAGTACTGGAAAACAAACAAACATGCCCTGCTCGCATTGGGCTCTGCCCTGAACTGAGCATGGAGCCTGCTTGAGATTCTCTCTCTCCTCCCCCACTTCTCACACATCTTTCTCTCAAAAATAAATAAACTAAAAAAAAATAAGCAAAATGAAGGAGAAATAACATTTTCAGATAAAAAAGAGAAAATCTGTTGTCAGTAGACTGGCAGTACAAGAAATATTAAAATGTTTTTCAAGCTGGAGAAAATGACACAAGATGGAAACCTGGATCTATAGAAAGAAATGACAAGCATTGGAAATAGTATATAAATGAATAAATATAAAAGGATTCTTTTTCTAAAAAGATTTTATTTTTATTTAGAGAGACAGCATGATGGAGGGGGAGAGAGAGAGAGAATTTGGAGGAGACTCCACACTGAGTGCAGAGCCTTATGTGGGGCTCCATCTCACAACCACAAGATTGTGACCTGAGCTGAAAGCAAGAGTTAGACGCTTAACCCACTCAGCCACCCAGGTGGCCCTAAAAGTCTATATATTCTTATGTTTCTCTCAATGTCATTAAAAGATATATAAATGTTTAAAGCAAAAAGATAACACTGTATTATGGGATTTATAGTGCACTAAGCTGTAATGTTTATGACAATAATATTGCAAAGAATAAGAAAGTAAAAAAGCTATGCAATAGAAAAGTTCTTACATTCCACATAAAATGGCACAATATTAGTGCCACATAGACTTCAATAAATTAAGGAAACATACTATAGTCCCTATAGAATTCCCTAAAGAAAATTTAAAAAGGGATAACAAAGAAATAATAGAGGAATTAAAAAAGAAAATGGAAAAAATTCATTTTTCCCCTAATCACAAAAAAAATAGAAAAGAAGAAATAGAGGAACAAAGAACAGATGGAATGAATAGAAAGGAATAATAAAAAGCAAATGCTAGATCTAAATATGACAGTGTTATTAAATTAAATTCAAACGAATTAAACACTCAAGTAAATAAAAGAGATTATTAGACTAGAGAGAAAAATGGAGAACCTAACCATATGTACTTTACAAGAGTCGCAATTTAAATATGAAAGAATAAATAAACTGACATAAAGGATGGATGGAAGGAGATGTGTCATGTAAATAGCACACGTGGAAAATTGGAATAGTTATATAATATCAAATAGAATAGTCAATAAGAGATAAAGAGAAATATACCATTGTAATTAAAGTGGAAAATCATCAGACACACAAAAAAATCCTAACTACATATGCATCTAAAATAGAGTTTCAAAATACATATAGTAAATTTGGTAAGACAAGGAAAAAGGAAAAAGGAAAAAGGAGAGAAAATCACAATCACATTGGGAGATTTTAATGTCCTTTTATTATCAATTGATGGAAAAAAAGATAAAAATTCAGTAGGCTAAAGAAGAATTGAACATTATGAACCAATTTGACTTAACTGACATGTACAGAATATTATACTCCACAGCAGATTATACATTTTCTTTTTTTAAGTAGGCTCCATGCCCAACACAGGGCTTGAAGTCATGACCCCAAGGATCAAGACCTGAGCGGATATCAAGAATTGGATGCTTAACTGACTAAGCCACCCAGGCACCCACAGAACATACACTTTAAGAAAATACACATGGACTATTGACCAAACTAAGTATGTTGAACCAAAATAAATTTCAATATATTTCAAAACAATGAAAGCTTACAGAGTACGTAATCTGACCACAATGGAGTTAAAAATAAAAACCGAGACATCTAGAAAAATCTCAAGAATCTGAAAAGTTATGTAACATGCTTCTAAACAATCCATAGGTTAAGAAAATTACATGTGAAATTAGTAAATATTTTGAAATGAATGGTAATGAAAATATAACTTATCAAGACTTGAGAGATACTGAAGATAATAGAGGGAAAATAATAAATGCCTATATTAAATAGGAAAAGTTTAAGATCATTGATATAATAAGACATTTTATAAAGCTAGAAAAAGAAGAGCAAACTAAATATAAAGTAAGTAAGGGAAAGGAAACAAGAGTAGAAGATCATGAAATAGACAAATAGAAGAAACACAAAGGTGGGCCCTTTGTAAATATTAATAAAACTGATAACTCTCTACCAAGACAAACTATGAAAAAGAAAAAAAACTCAATTTATGAATGTTAAAAATCATAAAGGAGACATCACTATAGATTCTAATGATAGTAGAAGAATATTAAGAATAGTCATGAGTAACAATGCCATTATCTTCAATTAATTGAAATGTGATAAAATGCACATTTTCCCTCCAAATTTTTATTTAAATTCTAGTTAGTTAATATATAGTATAATATGTAATATATATAATATTATTTTATATTAATACTATTTTTATATATATAGTGTATATAGTGTAATGTTTACAGGAGTGTAGCAATCTAGTGTAATAATGGTTTCAGGAGTAGAATTTAGAGATTCATCATTTACATACAACATCCAGGGCTTACCACAAGTGGCCTCCTTAATGCACATCACCGATTTAGCCCATCCCCACCCACCTCCCTCCATCAACCCTCAGTCTGTTCGCTATCATTAAGAGTCTCTTGTGGCTTGCTTCCCTCTCTCTCTCTTTTTTCCCCTTCTCATATGTTCATCTGTTTTGTTTCCTAAAATCCACATATGAGTGAAATCATATGGTATTTGTCTTTCTCTGACAGACTGACTTATCTCTCTTAGCATAATACAGTCTAGCTCCAAGTTGTTGCAAATGGCAAGATTTCATTCTTTTTGATGGCTGAGTAATATTCCTCTGTGTGTGTCTGTGTGTGCATGCGCGTGTACGTACACATACTACATCTTTGCCCATTTAGCAGTTGATGGACACTTGGGCTCTTTCCATAGTTTGGCTATTGTTGATAATGCTGCTATAAACATCAGGGTGCATGTATCCCTTTGAATCTTTGTATCCTTTGGGTAAATACCTAGTAGTGTGATTTCTCTGTTGTAAGATAGTTTTATTTTTAACTTTTTGAGGAGCCTCCATACTGTTAATTTTAGCCATTCTGACAGGTGTGATTTGTATTTCCCTGAAGATGAGTGATGTTGAGCATTTTTAAAAAGATTTTATTTATTTATTTGACAGAGATCACAAGTAGGTAGAGAGGCAGGCAGAGAGAGAGAGGAGGAAGCAGGCCCCCCACTGAGCAGAGAACCCTATGCGGGGCTCAATCCCAGGACCCTGAGATCACGACCTGAGCTGAAGGCAGAGGCTTTAACCCACTGAGCCACCCAGGTGCCCAAGATGGGAAAATCTTATGAGAGCGTCCATCAAAAACTGATATTTAACATAATATTTATTGGTGAATTACTAAATTTCCTGTCCTTGAGAACAAAGCAAGGATGTCTTCTTTAACCACTTCTATTCAATATTTTATTGGAAGTTCTAGCCAATACAATAAGGCAAGAATAAGAAACAAAAGGCATAAAGTTTGGAAAAGCTGCTATTATTCAGACAATGTGACTGTGAACTTGAAAATCCTAAGGAATCTACCAAAAAAACCCCAAATCCCTAAAACAAAACAAAACAAAAAGCCACCAAACCAAACCAAAACAAAACCCCTGCTGGAATATATGCATTTATCGAGACTGTAGTATAAAGGTAAATGTTTTTTAAAAATCAATATTCTTTTTACATATCACCAATAAGTTCAGTGAAAAGTGTGCAGGACTGTTACACTGAAAACTACATAGTATTACTGAGTTAAATTTAAAAAGACCCAAATAAATGAAGAGATACACCATGTTCATGGATTAGAAAATTCAATGTTTTTAGGATGTCAATTCTACTCCAAAATGATCTAACCATATTTCTAGCTCCTTAATAGAAACTGGTAAACACAATCTAAAATGTAAACAAAAGAACCTAGAAGAGCCAAAAAGATTTTTAACAAGGAATGTGAAGCTGAAGACTTATATTATCTGACTTCAAGATTCATTAATTTAGTATAAAGCTAAAGTAGAAAGACTGTATGACACTGACATAAGAATGGACATTCTTATCAATGGAATGATAGATCAATGGAATAGAAACCCATGAATGGGTGTGTGTGTGTGTGTGTGTGTGTGTATACATATCTAATTGACTTTTGAGAAGGCATCAGACAATTCAGTGAAGAAAAAATAGCTTTTTTTTTTAACAAATGGTGCTAGAAAAACTGAGTATCTGTATAGAAAAAAATGAACGTTGAGCCCTATATCACACTACACTTGAGAGTGTATCTGAAATAAATCAGACTTAAATGTAAAAGTTAAAACTGTACAACTCTCATAAGGAAACATAAGGAAACCTTCATCAGTAAAAAGTCTTATTCTTTAAAATACACCATTAAGGAAATAAAAAGGCAAGTCAGACACAGGGAGAAAATAATCACAATATATGTTGACAAAGGATATATATACAAATATACAAAGAATTATATGTTCAATACTTGGGTTGTTTACCCAATTAAAAATGGTCAAAAGATTTAACAGATATTTTTTAATGAATGGCCAATAAACAACATTAAGAGACACCATTATCATTAGAGTCATACATAAAGCATACAAAAATCACAATGAGATACCATTTCACATCCACTAAAATGGTTAAAATGAAAAAGTCTGATTATACTAAGCCTTGGCAATGATGAAGACCAAACAGAACTCAGGTATTTTTCTGGCAGGACTATGAAGTTCTATCAGTTTGGAAAATAATTTAGCAGTTTCACATATAGTTAAAAATAAACATAGAGGGGCACCTGGGTGGCTCAGTGGGTTAAAGCCTTTGCCTTTCTGCTCAGGTCATGATCTCAGGGTCCTGGGATGGAGCCCCGCATTGGGCTCTCTGCTCGACGACGGAGAGTTTGCTTCCCCCTCTCTCTCTGCCTGCCTCTCTGCCTACTTGTGATTTCTGACTGTCAAATAAATAAATAAAATCTTTTAAAAAATAAACATAGAGTGATTAGATGGCTCAGTCAGTTAAGCAGCTGATTCCTGATTTTGGCTCAGATCATGATTTCAGGGTTGTGATATCAAGCCCTGTGTTGTCCTGCTGGACATGGAGCCTGCTTGAGAGTCTCTCACTCCCTCTCCCTCTGCCCCTTCCCCATCACTTGCATGTGCTCAATATGATATAGCAATTCAGTTCCAAGATATTTACTTAAGAGAAAGAACCATGCCTGTTAAGAGACTTCTACACAAATGTTTATGACAGCTCAGTTTTTTTCTCCCTCCCTGTTAAATCTGGAAACAATCTACATGTCCATCAATAAATGAATTGATAAACAAGTTGTGGTATATTTATACAATGAACTATTTCAGGAATAAAAAAATAATGGACTAATGTAATATGCAGCAACATACAAATATATCTAAAAAATACGGTAAGCAAAAATGCCAGATATATGCATATAGTATGATTTCATTTATATGAAGATTTAAAACATGCAAAACTATCTTGAGTGACAGAAATCAGATCACTGGTTGCCTGGGCCAGGGGTTTGTCTGGGGACTGCAAAGTGGCACAAAGTACTTTCTGGATGATGGATACTTCTATATTAATTCGGATGTTAGTAACACAAGTGTATCTATTTGTTAAAACACTCTAAACTTGTTGTGTGCATTTTACTAAGTGTAAATTATATTCAATAAAGTTGATTTAAAAATAAAGTTAAACGAAACAGCAGGGAAAATTTTACCAAATAAACTTAAAGATACACTGCAATATATAAAAGTAACTATATCTTTTTTAATAACTATATCTTATTTCCCAAACTATAGAAACCTGACTACTAAAAGAAAAGATTCACTGACCATGTATTTTCTATTTTATTAACTGTGTGAGGCATCATAAAGTCAAAACCTAATTGTCAGATGATCAGTGTTTATCACTTCATACAGTTCAGATGAAATGTGTACAAAATTCACTGAGGGGCTCTGACTAATATAGGACAACTTCATTCATTGATATGATGAAATTATTACCAGTAGTAGTCTGTTATTCATGTTTAGCATCTGTTGGAGCTGTTAAAGTGATGGCAAAATGATAAGATTCAAGACAGTAGCAGAAAAGAGGTTAAAACTCATGGCGTTTAGGACTGCTTGCACTTTGTTAGTTATTCTAAAGTCACTAACATTTTATCCATATTTTAATATTATAACATAGTAAATGGGAAACTGAGTAGCCCTGACTTAGGATAGGGAAATGAAAAACCTTTTCAGTTCTTCAAGTTCAATAAAATTCTAATAATCCAAAGCTCCCTCGCTATTTTGCCCAAATCTCATATCGCGATAGTCTGTCTGAGCTTGAATGGCAAATATTAAATGTCACTCAGGACCAACTGAATACCACTTGTATTTGCATTCCTTAAAAAGTAGAAAAACATTAACCTTTTGTTTTATTGAATTAAAATGCCACGGAAATGCTGATGTAGTCTTGGGAGACTGGAATACTTTTACAAAGAAGAATAGCTGTCATTTATTAAACACAAAGAACAATTACTTGATAGGATGCCTTCTGACAAAAAGCAGATTGGTATTCTCATCATAGAAAAGGCATTATAAAAAAAAAAAATCTAGCCCAGACCTCTGAGATTTGAATAATTTAAAGCTGCATTTGGTGCAATTTGAATTTTTCTTTAGGGAGGCAAAGTTAAATACCTTTAATTTGTTCTAATTATTTCAAATTTGCAAGTTAATTATGGCTGATCATTAAATAACAAAAAGGACTACCGTCTCCATAGAGTTTTACCTCCTACCCTCTGCATTACTTAAGCTAGATTTTAGTATGCATGAATTAACTTTCTAAATAATCACACGGTTTGACTAAATGGCTCAGTAAAATGAGCTCTGATCCTCAGAATAAGCATTAATGGACATTAGAAATGCTACTGGGACTCATGTTACTTACATTATAAGTATTTTTAATGGGGCCTTATTTACTAATCTTTATGTACTGTTCAAGTTAGAACACCATATAGATACATTATTCTGCTTTACTGGAGGAAAAGCCCAATCTTTGAGATAATAAAAACAAATGTCCATTTAACACCAAATAAATTCATTTTGAAATTAATTCAGGGATATGATGATGGATTTTAACTTGTTTTAGCTGTTCATCTCAATGAATCAATCTAGCAAAAATGGTCTGCTTGGTCTACAAATGGAATATTATGGATCCACTCATGTGCTGCTAAGTAATTCAAGTAGCAAAAGGAGGTCCACTGAGCTAGTATTTATTTTCCACCTGGTATTTGTAAAGAAAGGATTCATGGTTTCTTGTGAGAGTTGGCTACCAATAAATGTAAAGCCAGATGGCACATAGGCCTTCTGCTTAGAACTCTTAAAAATAATTTTCCTAAATGTCCCAACTAGATCTTTATATTCCCCTGAGATGGACCTGTTAATAAACAAATTATTCTAAGAAAAAGTTTAAAGAGTAAAATTTCAAAAATGATAATATTCCATATGCCATTAGACCTCTATTTTCCCACTCCAAAATCATCAACACAAATTTTATTTCCATATATCCATTAAAGATTATCTGAGGACCTACTATGTGTCAGTTCTGTGTTTGGTAATAAGAGTATACAGAAGAGTAAGTGACTGTCTTTGAATATTTACAGGTAAGCCAGAGGAAATAGCCAGCCCAATAATGAATACATAATATGGCTGGTGTTATGATGACAGTAAATGCAAAGTGCTGTAGAGAGATGATAAATGTAACAGGAAGCTTATAAGAAGGGAATGGAGGATCATGAAGGGGATGAAGTAAGGAAGGTCAGTAAAAAGGGATGGTAATTTACTAGCATATACTATGCAAAGGACCCTGGCTCCAAAAGATGTGGCCATCCTAGTTAAGAATTTACTTATGGGAGTGTGCCAAACCCCTTAAGTGTGCTAGGTAGAACTATGGTCTCTGGCAGACAACAGGTACTTCAGAAGCAGAAAATACATAATTTAGATGCACATAGCATAAGAAAGAGAGGAGTCTAACCCTGAGGGGTAGGTAGCTGGGGCAGCCTAGTAGTTTAGAATAATAGCTTTAGTGTCAGATAAAACTGGGCTCTGTATAGTCTATAAGTTCTCATAGATGTGATTTCTTTTTTTTTTTTAAGATTTTATTTATTTATTTGACAGACAGAGATCACAAGTAGGCAGAGAAGCAGGCAGGGAGAGAGGAGGAAGCAGGGTCCCCGCTGAACAGAGAGCCCGATGCGGGGCTCCATCCCAGGACCCTGAGATCATGACCTGTGCTGAAGACAGAGGCTTTAACCCACTGAGCCACCCAGGCACCCACAGATGTGATTTCTTAAACAAGCTATATATCTAGATATATCTAAATCTATCTATCTCATGTCTTTATTCATTCATCTTGGCTTCTGTATCTTGGCTATTGTGAATAACACTGCAATAAATATAGGAGTGCATGTATCTTTTTGAATTCATGTTTTGGCTTTCTATGGATAATGTAGGGGCCAAGGGCAGACTGCCCCAAGATGGGCCACTATGGCATGAAGACAGTTTTCAGTTAAAAAAACGATAAAAACCCAGAAGATTCAGTTAAATCTCTTTACCTTCCCCTCAAAGCAGGCCTGTACCAGGAAGAAAGCTATTAACATAGATTCCTCTTTCTCTAAGAAACATATTTGCATAATAAGGCAACTTTTCTTTTTAAACATCTCCTTTCACCTTCTTGTTAATGGTCTTTCTCCCTTTTGTTTCCTCAGACTCTACCCTCTCCTTAGCTCCTATAAGTATCATGCTGCCTATCTTGGAATTTACATGTATGGGTAGAATCCCTGTATGTACAGTATTAAATTTTATTTTCTCCCGTTAATCTGTTTCATGTCAATTTGATTCTTAGTCCAACTAGGAGGACATTGAAAGGCAGAGAAAATTCTTCTTCCTTGACAGTTAAGACCTAGTAGTGGAATTACTGGATTATGTGGGAGTTCTATTTTTAATTTTTTGAGAAACCTTCCTACTGTTTTCTATAGTGGCTGTACTAGTTTATATTACCACCAACAGTGCATGAGGATTCCCTTTTGTCCACATCCTTGCTAACACTTGTTATTTCTTGTCTTTGATTTTAGCCATCCTGACAGGTGTGAGGTGCTATCTCCCATGGCTTTGTTTTGCATTTCCTTGATGCTTGTAATATTAGGCATCTTTTCATATGTCTATTGGCCATTGGGACGTCTTCTTTGGAAAATGTCTATTTAGGTTCTCTGCCCATTTTTAATCAGATTATTTGTGTTTTCTTGTTGTTGGGTTATAAAGTTCTTGTATTTTGGATGTTATCCTCTTATTGGACATATCATTTGCAAACACCTCCCATTCAGTAGGTTGCCTTTTTGTTTTGTTGTTGGTTATTTTTGCTGTTCTTTTCTGAATCCCCAGAATTGCCTTCCATGGGGATGTACACAGAGAAGAGGCCCAACATACATCTACTGAAGAAATCATGAAAATTCAGGAGGCATTTGTGGAATTAAAACACAGAAATCTGAGTTAGTTAACTGTTACCTCTTCCTTACATAGTGGTACCATTTAGAGCCATTCCTAGATCTATAATCCATATTTTAATTTCATTGAAGCATGTATTTCTGAAGCTTCAAAAATCTGGCATTAAGATGAGAAAGACATTATGAGGTTGTTTATATGCCAAAAAACACCTTACAACTGAACTGTGAATACAAAACAAAATTTTAGAACTAAGGCTAATCCAATACAAGGTACCAAATACCTATAAATTCATAAGAAATTTAAAAAAAAAACCACATGGTAGTCAGTCAAGGACTATGGTTGAAAATCTTCCTAAAGAAAATCAAGGTCTGATGGTAAATTAACACATAGTCGTCACTGAATATATAAAGTGAGGACTGTCCATGTTGCTGCTATCTCAATAGCAGTGGTCTGCAAGTGTAATAGTCTAAGGATGGTTAAAAAAAAAAAAGAATTCATAACACTAAGATGTTACTTGTCTTTTTCACTTTCATTCTCTCATAAGTGTACAGTGAAATTTTCCAGGAGGTATATGACATGTGACATCACCAAAGATTGAATGCAGGGCAGATGTGAGAAAATAGCTGTCTTCTATTGAGCCAGACGCAAGAGATTTGCAAAGACGTAAAGCAATGATGTTCTTCTCACTAATTTTTTTAATGAAATATAGTTTTCATAAAGAAACATTATTTGTTTTAATATGTAATGGACTTAGTATTATTTTTAAATGAATGAATATTTGTTTTAATTCCTAATATATGTAATAGATATAACCTACATTAAAAAGATATAATGTATATAGAAGTTCTTTGGGTCCTCAATAAAATTTAAGAGTATAAAGGGGTCCTTAAGCAATCCATAGGAATTCTTGAGAACTGCTGTTTTATATAGCATGATAAATGATGAGTTTATGGAAATAACTACCAACATGTTCTTTGGAAAATTTAATGTGGCATCAAAATGAAAGATTCCAAGAGAATCAATGGTAGGAGAAAACTTTCATTTAAATACTTAATTTTTTAAAGGATTTATTTATTTTAGAGAGAGAGAGAGAAAGAGAAACAGTATACGAATGGGAGGAGGGAAGTGGGGAGAAAAATCCTCAAGAAGACTCCCCACTGAGCATGGAGCTCCACAGCAGTCTGGACCCCAGGACCCTGAGAGCATGACTGGAGCCAAAATCAAGAGTTGGACACTTAACTGACTGAGCCATCCAGGGTGCTCCCATGAAAAGATTTTAATTAAAAACAGATTATAGTTAAATTTAATTTTTTGGGGGGGGGATGGTATATACTTTTATGAATTTTAATACATCTATAGATTATTTTAACCATACCACAATCAAGACACAAAATAGTTCCATCACCCAAAAAATTCCCTCTACTCAACTCTTCTTGTGTAGTCACACCCTCTTCCCATACCTAACTTGTGGCAACCACTGATGTTCTCCATCACTATAGTTCTTTTCCAGAATGCTGTGTAAATGGAATCAAACAGGATTCTCCCTCTTCCTTTCTTCCTTTTCTCTCTTTCCTTGAGATTGGTTTCTTGTAGCACAATGTCTTTGAGAGTAATGTAAGTTGTAGCATGTATCAATACTTCATTCCTTTTAATTACTGATTGGTATTCCTTGTATGGACTTATCACAGTTTATTTATCCATCCAATCACTGAAGGACATTTGCGTGGTTTCCAGGTTTTGGCTATTGCAAATGAAGTTACTGTGAAACTTCACGTAAACAAAGGAAACTCCTAAATTTCAGTAAGAGCATAAAGTTGGAAGTCTTCTGGCTCTTAGCACTGATAATAGCAAGTATCAAAAGGAGTCTTGTTTTTCTGTTCTCAACAAAAGTTTCATGACAAACTTTAAAAATGTCATCCAAAGATCCTCAAATCAGACTACATAATATACATTAAGGGAATGTTTTTTCCTATTTACTGAAGAAAAGTCAACTAACCTTTAAATAAACTCATGAGAATTTTTAAGGAGTTACAATTCTAATTCACCTTTCTCCTCATGTCCACCTAAGACTCACAATAACCTCATGGGATCAACAAGTATCAAAGAAATAATCTATTTTCTGGCATTCACAGAGTGTTTTAGGATCTGATTGCTGTGTAAAACAACTAGCAAGAGGCAATCAATTGCAAGGGAGGTTCAATATTCACGAACCAATCAATGTGATACTGTACTAATAAAAGAAAGGATAAGAACCATATGATCATTTCAGTAGATGTAAAAAAGCATTTGATAAAGTGGAACATCCATCCATGATAAAAGCTCTCAACAAAGTAGGTTAGAGGGAACATACCTGAACATAATAAAAGCCATACACGAAAAACACACAGTCAATGGTGAAGAACTGAGAGGTTTTCCTCTATAGCCAGGAATAAGACAGGGCTGTCCACTCCCACCACTATTATTTAACATAGTACTGGAAGTCCCAGCCACAGCAATCAGACAACAAATAGAAATAAAAGGTACCCAAACTGGCAAGGAAGAAGTGAAACTTTCACTTTTGCAGATGACATGCTACTCTAATATGGAAAACCCTAAAGACTACCCCCCCACACACAAAATAGCTAAAACTGATAAATGAATTCAGTAAAGTTGTAGGATATAAAATCAATGTACAGAAATCTGTTGCTTTTCTATACACTGATAATAAAGCACCACATAGAGAAATTAAGAAAAAATTCCTATTTACAATTATACCAAAACCAATAAAATATCTATGAATAAACCAAAGAGGTGAAAGTTCTGTATTCACAAAACTATATAAAACACTGATGAAAGAAACTGAAGATGACACAAAGAAATAGAAAGACATTCCATACTCATGGATTGGAAGAATAAATGTTATTAAGATGTCCATTCTACCCAAAGAAATCTATGTATTTAATATAATCCCTGTCAAAATACCAACAGCATTTTTTTTTGTATTTTTACCTTTTTAAAATTTAAACTCAACTAATTAACATATAATATATTATTTGTTTCAGGGATACGGGTCCGAGATTCATCAGCCTTATATAATACCCAGTGCTCATTACAACACATACCCTCCCCAGTGTCCATCATCCAGTTACCCCGTCCCTCCACCCACCTCCCCTGGGGTAATCCACAGTTTGTTTCCTATGATTAAGAGTTTCTTATGGTTTGTCTCCCTCTCTGTTTCACCTTGTTTCATTTTTTCCCTCTCTTTCCCTATGATCCTCTGTCTTGTTTCTTAAATACCACATATCAGTGAGATCATATGATGATTTTCTTGATTGACTTATTTTGCTTAGCATAATACCCTCTAGTTCCATCCACATCATCGCAAACGGCAAGATTTCATTTTCTGATGGCTATGCATTATTCCATTGTATATCTATATTACATCTTTTTTATACATTCATCTGATGGACATCTGCATTCTTTCCATAGATTGGCTATTGTGGACATTGCTGCTAGAAACATTGGGGTGCACGTGCCCCTTCGGATCATTACATTTGTATCTTTGGGTAAATACTCAGTAGGGCAATTGCTGGGTCATAGGGTAGCTCTATTTTCAACATTTTAAGGAACCTCCATAGTGTTTTCCAGAGTGGTTGCACCAGCTTGCATTCCCACCAACAGTGTAGGAGGGTTCCCCTTTCTCTGCATCCTCGCCAACATCTGTTGTTTCTTGACTTGTTAATTTTAGCCATTCTGACTGGTGTGAGATGGTATCTCACTGTGGTTTTGATTTTTATTTCCTGGATGCCAAATGACGTTGAATATTTTTTCTTGTGTCTGTTGGCCATTTGGATGTCTTCTTTGCAGAAATGTCTGTTCATGTCTTCTGACTATTTCTTGATTGGATTATCTGTTGTTTGGGTGTGGAGTTTCCTAAGTTCTTTATAGATTTTGGATACTAGCCCTTTAGCAGATAGGTTATTTGAAAATATCTTTTCCCATTCTGTAGATCCTTGTTTGGTTTTGTCAACTGCTTCCTTTGCTGTGCAAAAGCTTTTTATCTTGTATGAAGTCCTAATAGCTCATTTTTGCTTTTGTTTCCCTTGTCTTTGGACACATGTCTAGCAAGAAGTTGCTGTGGCTGAGGCTGAAGAGGTTGCTGCCTGTGTTCTCTTTTATGATTTTGGGGTCTATTTGTCTTTCATCCATTTTGAGTCTATTTGTATGTATGGTGTAAGGAAATAGTCCAATTTCATTCTTCTGCATGTACCTGTCCAATTTTCTCAACACCATTTGTTGAACCAACAACGTTTTTCACAGAGCTAGAACAAACAACCCTAAAATTTGTAAGGAACACAAAAGACCTCAAATAGCCAAAGCAATCTTGAAAAAGAAAAGCAGAACTGGAGGCATCACAATTCTGGACTTCAAGTTATATTACAAAACTGTAGTAATCAAAACAGTATGGTACTGGCACAAAAACAGATACATAGATCAAGAGAACAGAATAGAAAACCAAAAAATGAACCCACAATTATATGGTTAAGCAGGAAAGAATATCCAATGGAAAAAATGCATTTGTCTTCAACAAATGGTGTTGGGAAAACTGCACAGCAACATGCAAAAGAATGAAACTGGACCACTTTCTTATGCCAAACACAAAAATAAATTCAAAGTGGATTAAAGACCTAAATGTGAGAACTGAAACTGTAAAAATCCTAGAGGAGAACATAGACAGTAACCTCTTTGACATAGGCCATAGCAACTACTTTCTACATATGTCTCTGGAGGCAAGGGAAATAAAAGCACAAATAAACTATTGGGGCTACATCAAAATAAAAAGCTTCTGCACAGCAAAGAAAAAAATCAACAGAACTAAAAAAGCAACCTAAAGAATAGGAGAAGATATTTGTAAATGACAAAGCTGATAAAGGTTTAGTATCCAAAATATATAAAGTACTTATAAAACTCAACCAAATAATCTAATTAAAGAATGGGCAGAAAACATGAATAGACATTTTCCCAAAGAAGACATATAAGTGACCAACAGACACATGCAAAGATGTTCAACATCAGTGATCATCAGGAAAATACAATCAAAACTACAATGAGTAAAAACAACACAAGAAACACAGATGTTAGTATGGATGTGGAACAGGGGAACCTTTGTGCACTGCTAGGTGGGAAAGCAAACTGGTACAGCCAACCTGGAAAACAGTGTGAAGGTTCCTCAAAAAGTTAAAAATAGAACTACCCTATGTCCTATGACCTAGCAATTACCCTACTAGGTGTCTACCCTAAGGATATGAAAATACTAATTCAAAATGATACATGCACCCTGATGCTTACATTTATAGTAGCATTATCAGAATGCCTGGGTGGCTCAGTTAGGCATCTGACTCTTAATTTTGGCTCAGTCCATGATCTTGGGGTTGTGAGGTTGAACCCCATGTCAGACTCCACACTCAGCATGGGGTCTGCCTAAGAGTCTCTCGCTCTACCCCTCCCCCACCCTACTTGTGCTGCTCGCTAGCTCTCGCTAAAGGTCGCTCTCTCTAAAGGGAAAAAAAATTATAGCAGGATTATCTACAATAGCCAAATTATGGAAACAGCCCATATGTATCTATAGATGAATGGATAAAGAAGATGTGGTCTATATATACAATTGAATATCACTAAGTCATCAAAAAGAATGAAATCTTGCCATTTGCAATGATATGGATGGAGCTAGAGAGTATTATGCTAAGTGAAACAAGTCAGTCAGAGAAAGACAGATACCATATAATTTCATTCATATGTAGAATTTAAGAAATAAAACAAATGAGCAAAGGGGAAAAAAAGAGAGAGGCAAACCAAGAAACAGACTCTTAATTATAGAGAACAAACTGATGGGAGGTGGGTAGGAAGATGGGTGATGGGGATTAAGGAGTGCACTTGCTATGATGAGCTCTGAGTGTTGAATGGAAGTCTTGAATCACTATATTGTACACCTGAAACTACAATTACACTGTATATTAACTAACTGGAATTTAAATAAAAACCTAAAAAAATTTAAAAGAGGCCATCAAGAAACTTCCTTGTGTCCTTGAGCCAAACAGAATAAAGAATCTCCCTTTAGGGCTTTGATTATTATATAGGGGACAATCAAGCTGGTAACATGAGACTTAGAATCAATGAACCTGCTATAAAAATCCTGAGCACACCCGCATGCTATAAGATCTTTCATGTTTTCAAATACTCAATATGACCATAAGAATATATACACCATTCTCCACCACAGGGGCCTTAGAACTGGCTCAGACCCATTGACAGCAGGCAGCTTTGGGGAAATGAAGAGCAATTTTGAAATCCTTTTTTTTTCTTCCAATAGGTCCTATTCATAAAACCATCATCTGCTTAAGTAAATGAGAATGTAATAGAAAGCTGGGCAAAAGAAAATGCAACATTTTAGAGGGATTCAAAGGAAAACACTTAAAAGGACCCATAATTAAAGCAGCCAGCTTTGAGCTATAAAACTGTGGATTTCTTACAGTTTGTAAGGGCTTGCCCTGGCACCCATTTGACCCAGAACCCTCCAACAGTATGAAAAGCCCCAGAGTATAAGGATAAAATGAAAGCCTTTAATTACCCCAGTGTGAGTAATTTAGAGGAAATCAATCATGCTACCTTAATGTTAATAGTTCTATATAATTTACACACAGTCTTTTGCATGTTTTTCTCACATAACATTTGTTGCTATTGACATTACTGTATAGCTACCAAATGAACCATAGTTTTAAAATTCTGCAATTTAAAATTGGTCTCTGTTGAGTTGTGCTGTTTTGTAAAAAGGCTTCTGTGCAGTATGTGTGTTTCATCAAAAACCTCACTATTAGGTGTCATGCTGGATTGCTTCTTGGAGAAAAGTGAGAGGTAGGATCAGAGAGTTACCAAGTACATAATAACCACTTGGCCATGAAAAACAGATCATGACAGCACATTATGGCTATTAGTTCATTCATTTAGACAGGCAAGCTCCTTTTACATTGCTCAAAGATTCTGCAAACATAGAAGCAAGGGATCAGAAACCATGGCTCAGGAGATTGACTTTGAATAGCACTCCTCAGTTACCTTTGGCACATACCTGCTCTAGAAAGTAATGTCAATTTTGGTACTATGACTCTCTAGTGACCATAAAAATAGGCAAAAACTATTTGCTAAAGATAATGACATCGGCATTATAATAAAATATTTACCAAACATCAGTTACATTATAGTAGAACATGTAAGAATTATAAATTAATTGACAACATACACAACCTGAGCATAGAAGGGATCTTGTCTAGTTGGTCCCCGAACTAGACATTATCAGAATCACCTGGGAGCTTTCTGAAAATACAGATTTCTGGGTCTCATCCACAGAAATGGTGATTCAATAGGTGGAAGTTATATGTTCTGGGTTTCTTCCATAATTTCTCCTACAGTTCATAGGGTCTAGTAAACTGAGGTAGAGTGGAGATTTGTGTTTCAGGTAGAATTTAAACCCATCAGAGGATTTTAAGCAGAGGACAAACATGATTCAGACACATGATTTAAAATGACTACTCTAACAACTGGGTCAAGGATAGGCTGCAGGAGTTAGAAGTAGAAATAGGTATCTTCGGGGTGCCTGGGTGGCTCAGTTGGTTAAGCGGCTGCCTTTGGCTCAGGTCATGATCCCAGCATCCTGGAATCAAGTCCCACATCAGGCTCCTTGCTTGGCAGGGAGCCTGCTTCTCCCTCTGCCTCTGCCTGCCACTCTGCCTGTGCTCGCTCTCTCTCTCTTCCTCTCTCTCTGACAAATAAGTAAATTAAAAAAAAAAAAGAAATAGGTATCTACAATAATCTAGGTGGGTGGTGTGATGGTTTGGATTAGGTGGAAGCAACAGACACAGAGGGAAGATGACAGAAAGTGCATGCTTTTATAAATAGGATCAATAGGAGTTAATAATGAACTGGATATGCAGGGAGAGGGAAGGAAGGAAATAAGTCAAGGTGGTTTTTATAGTTTTTGACTTGAGTCACAAGGCACACATATATTTGAAATGGGTAAAAAAGAAAGGAATAACGTTGGGGTTTCCAAACATCATCTTGTGACAGGTTAGTGGTATTCCATAGGAACAGTGGTAATCACACATTCATTCTGCTTTCCTAGATTGTAAATCATTTTATACTTAAGAATCATTTCTAGA
>PISX010024144.1:0-28485 GCA_004024625.1 Mellivora capensis | reverse complement strand
CCCCCCCCCCCCCCCCCCCACCCAAAGAAGAAAACAAGAGCACTTTGCCTGGAGAGCAATACTCTTCACATTTGCATGTTAAACGGATTGAGGCTCCCCTAGGCTGCCCCTGGGGAGGGCGGTCAGAGGCAGCTCTAAGATCTTATGGTCCCTTGCCCACACCTTACTCTGGTTCAGAGCCCACAGCCCTGAAGAGACCCTTGTATGCCATAGGTGTTCAATAAATATTTGCATTGAAGTGCATTTAGCACGGATTGCATGGACACAGGGTGTTGTGGTGCATAAACAATGAATTTTGGAACACTGAAAAGAAATAAAATAAAATAAAATGAAAATAAAAGCTAGTTTCTTGACTGACCTCCTCTCTCCCCTCCCCAACCCCCCAAAAGGCTGTGCTCAGGAATCTTCCTATGTCCATCTTGAATTCTGTGTAATCTGTACAGGGAGAATTTAGGAAGAGGTAGTTTTCATCCAAAAGCCTTCCTTGCATTAATTTCAGTTTTATTGCCTGCCCCTTCCCCACCTTTAGAAAAATAGGCCTGAATTATCCCCAGAGGTGCAGAAGCAGCACTGGGAGTTTGAGACTTGGGGGCTTGGCTTTAGTTGTGGTGACTTGCAGAACCCCAGCTCGCCCTCCCCAGGCTCTCTGGGAGTACCCCTTGCCATGGGGGCTGTGCTTGGCAGCTTCGTGCAACTCATTTACATTATGCGTGGCTCTTGGGACACCCTCCCCCTTCGCACTTGTGGGCATATCCACCTTCTGCTCAGACCTCCATGTCCATACGCTTGGATTCTGATAGCTTCTGATTAATACATTTCTTTCCCCCTTTTTCACTCGACATATGATTATTGAAGGACCGCTTTGTGCCAGGCGTGTCTCTAGGTGCTTGGGGAGACAAACTAGATAAAACTCTGCATTATGGAGCTTACGTTCTGGTGGGGAAGGACAGGTAATGACAAATAAGACCGGTAAGTAAATATTGCGTTAGAAAGTGATGTGCTTCTCGGGGCGCCTGGGTGGCTCAGTTGGTTAAGCGGCTGCCTTCAGCTCAGGTCACGATCCTGGAGTCCCGGGATCCAGTCCCACATCGGGCTCCCAGCTCCACGGGGAGTCTGCTTCTCCCTCTGACCTTCCGCCTCTCATGCTCTCCCTATCTCTCTCTCAAATAAATAAATAAAATCTTAAAAAAAAAAAAAGAAAAAAAAAGAAAGTGATGTGCTTCTATTAAAAACAGAGCAGGATACAGAGGATCTGGAGTGAGCGGGGAGGGATTGGGATGGAAATGGGTGGTTGGGACAAGCTTCCAACAGAAGGGAAGGCCAATGGCACTTTCAGGATAGCTGTGAGCTCCAGGGAAAGGCAGGCATTGGCTGCCCGGGAACTGGTCTGACTCCATTATCTGCACCAAGAGGAAGGATGGAGGGACAAGCAGTCTGGGCGCATGGGGGGTTGGGGAGGGTTCATTTACTGATTTTTGCATATCGTTTATGCAGACTCTGAAATAAACCTTACAAATGGGGAGGAGGGTAAATGAATGAACTTGACATAGATGACAGATGGGAGCCCCATCCAGATACCAAGGGGAAGGTAGGGGAGGATGGAGAGGAAGACAAGATGTCTATGTGCCAGGACATGGAAGAATGTTCTGCGCCTTCCCACTGGGTGGGACCCAGGCTGGAGTCGCCCAGGGATGACCTCTGTGGCTGGGCTTGTGATAGGCCCTTCAGAGAGCTGAGAGGAAATTGTGCTCTAGAGACAGGGGAGGACCTTACCCTGGGAGGAGGGTCCCCTCCTCCAAGGGGAACACAAGGGCACCCCACTTTGATCTCTGGAATGCAAGGGGATTTTGCCCATCTGTTTGGTTTATTGGTTGCATCTCAAATGCCTAGGAAGGAGCCTGGATCCTAGTACAAGTTCGCTGGATAATTGTTGAGCGAGTAAATGGATTCATCAAGTACTCATGGGCTGCACTCTGCAATTCCACACTTGCTGGGTATGGCAAGCTCACAGGACGTGAGTGTCACTCCTCCTGGCTCCTCTGAAACGCAGTTCAAGAAGCAGCCTCTTCCTCCAGCAAGCCAAGGTGTCTCCTGAACTTTAGAGATAAAGACACAGAGCAAAGAGCTCTGAACTTGGCATCAGGGAACCCAGGTTTACTGGCCCAATCACTCAACTTCTGTGAGCCCCTCATTTGTGAGTCCCCAAGAATGGTGTCCTGCCAGTCTTGCCTGCTTTTCAGGGTGCCTTTGAAGAACACAAATGTGTATAAGGAAGCACTGGGGGACCAAACCACCATGCAGTGTAAAGCATTATTCTCCACTCTTACACTTGGGAAAAAAAATTAAGGACAAAGAAAAGTACAAAGACTATTGTAACAAATCCAGAGATACTCCAGAGTAACAGGTGCTAATAATCAGTTACATTTGTTTCCTACCTCTCTGGAATAAAGTCATGTTGTTTAAAGTTCAAGTCCCCTGTTACCCATTCCTTAATTTTATTCCTCTCTACCCTCCTCTTCTGCAGAGGTGACCACTATTATGAATTCGGTGTATAAATCCCATGTCCTAAATATTTCTAATATACTATTTATGGGAATCACAACATATAAACAAAAATTTTATTAAGTTTTTTAAACAAAAGTTTGCATAGGAGCACCTAGGTAGCTCAGTTGGTTGAGTGCCCAACTCTTGATTTTGGCTCAGGTCATGATCTCAGGGTTGTGGGATCAGGCTGGGTCAACTCCACATTCAGCCAGGAGTCTGCTTGAGATTCTCTCCCTCTCCCTCTCCCCTTTTTCCCGCTCTCAAATGAATACACAAATCTTTAAACAAATTAAAAAAATTAAAGTTTGTATAAATAATACTAAATTTCTACACTCAATTCCAAGTGTGTGTGGTTGGAGGTTTCCCATACCACCAAGAAATTCCCCAAAGCCATCTGGGTGTCCTAGAATTCATCTCAGCTCTGACACTGTCTACCTGGAGACAGCATCAGATTCCTCAGGTTAAGGGTTCAGCCCCACAAGAGTGCCTCCCCCACCCTAATATAAATCACAAAACTGTACCTGTCATTAGCTATTGACTGAAGATTCTAACAAATCCCTCCATGGGTTCAATTAATTTGCTAGAGTGGCTCACAGAATTCAGAGAAACACCTTACTTACAAGAGCACTGGCTTATTACAAACAGGTATAACTCAGGAGCAGTCGGATGGATGAGATGCACAGGCAAGGTATGGGGAAGGGCGTGGAAATTCCCTGCCTTTCCTGAGCACACCTCTCTCCCCAAATCTCCATGTGTTCACCAACATGGAAGTTCTTCAAACCCAATCATTTTGGGTTTTCATGGGGGTGTCATTACATAGAAATGATTAAGTCATTGACCCCCCAGGGAGGTGACTCCCTGATACAGACTCTGTTTGGGGTATGCCAAGGAGAAATGAAACAGGAGGGACTGGTCCCAGCATTGGAGATCGTTTTCCCTTAAATTCAATTCCAAATCCTGGGCTTGCCCTGGAGTTAACCAACTAACTAGGGTCCTTGGGGGAAACAGATGGATAGGATTGATGTATATTTGAATTTATTTGGACTCTGACCAAAAATGATCCCAGCTTAGACCTAGCTCTCAAGGAAAAGGGATGTTGCCTCGCTCTCCCTCTGTCACCCTCCTGGCCATAGCAACAATCAGGCTGACAGGGGTTGCCCCCAGGAATGAAGCTTTCCCTGGTTCTTTTTCCTGCTTACAGAGGGCTGGGTGCCCAGGTACCACCCAAGGGACCAAGTGCGGGGCCTCAACTTCCAAGAACCCCATCCCCTGGCTTGTTCTTCCCAATACATTCCAGAATCATGACGTGTCTCTCAGAAAGGAAGACTTATTTTTGCCCAAAGCATAAATAAATCCAGGAACCAGTTCCAGTAATCACAAGTACACGCCAACTCTCGAGGGCACTTGACAAAAGCGGAAAGAAATCAGTACAGCCTGCCCAGAAAGGCCACTGGCGGTGTGGAAGCCAGCGGGATTCTGGAGAAAGAAAGAAGGAAGGAGGGGCTAGAGTTTTATATAACATTATCAAGTTTTTCAAACAAATGGAAAGATAGAGCAATTTAAAAAACAAATTTGAAGTTATTTTGCCCAATTTAGTCTAGAACTCAAGATATAAAAATAAAAGGGCACTTTGGCTCAGGTCATGATCCCATAGTCCTGGGAACAACCCCTGAGCCTCAGGCTCCCTGCTCAGGGGCGATCTGCTTCTCTCTCTCTCTCCCTCTGTGTGTGCTCTTGCTCTCTCTCTTGCTCTCACTCTCTCTCAAATAAATAAAATCTAAAAAAAAAAATTAAAACATTATGTTCCAGTCCAGAAGACTGACCATACTCTTTAATTCTCTCCCCAGAGGTCTTTGATCCCATCAGGTTGTTTCTCATGCTTGCTTTAATATTTTTGTGATATAAAAATAACTGTATGTGATAGTCTTTTGTTTTTAAACTTTCTTAATTTTTTCTTTGATAAATGTATGTATGTATGTATGTATTTTTAAATTAAATCTTAGCTAGTTAACATACAGCGCAATATTGGCTTCTGGGATAGAATTCAGTAATTCGTCCTTTACATACAACCCCTGGAGCTCATCACAAGTGACTTCTTTCATACCCATCCCCTATCTAGCCCATACCCCACCCACCTGCCTCCCTCAAATCTGTTTGTTCTCCACCGTTAAGAGTCTCTTAGAGTTTGTCTCCCTCTCTCCTTTTTTCTTTTTTTCCCTTCCCATATGTTCATCTGTTTCATTTCTAAAAATCCACATGAGTGAGATCATATGGTATTTGCAATTCTCTAACTTACTTCATTTAGCATTATATACTCTAATAATATATTCTAATAATATACTCTAGCTCCATCCTTGCAAATGGCAAGATTTCATTTTGTGATGGCTGAGTAATATTCCCCTGTGTGTGTGTGTGTGTGTGTGTGTATCTCACATGATTTTCTACTGTACATATGAGTTTGCAACTTGCTTTTTAGGAAAAACGGTAGCAAAAAGAAAAAAAACACACGAGATTCACCCTCCCAATAATTTCCAACTGTATAGTATTGTCAAACACATGGATCCCTCCTTCATAACTGAATCCACACCCACCAAACAAATTTTCCACCTCCCCCTTTCCCAGGGCCTGGCAATTACCATTCTACATTCTACAAAGTTGACTGCTTTAGATACCTCATATAAACAGAATCATCGAGTGTTTTTGTGACTGCTTTATTTCACTCACATAATGTCCTCAAGTTTCATCCATGTTGTAGCACATGTGAAGTTCTTTCCTTTATGGCTGAGTGATATTACATTGTATGTATGTGCTGCATTTTTTTATCCATTAATCCATTCATGGACATTTTTCTTTTCTCTCAACAATTTATTTTTATTTTAATGAATTTAATTTCAAATTTTTATTTGAATAATCAATAGTATAGTTACAAAAACATGGAACATGTTACAAATTTGGGTGTCATCTTTGCTCAGGGGCCATGCTAATCTTCTCTATATTGTCCCAATTTTTAGTGTATATGCTGCCTAAGCGAGCACCATTCATGGACATCCAAGTATCTTGTTGGCTATCATGAACATTGTTGCCATGAGCATGGGTATGCAAACATCGTTTTGAGATCCTGTTTTAATTTTTTTTCTGTATACACATTTAGCAGTGGGATTGTTGGATCATATGATATTTATATTTTGAATTTTTTCAGGAGACTCCTTACTGTGTTCCCTAGTGGCTGTACCATCTTACCACCAATGGTGCACAAACATTCCAATTTCTCCCCATCCTAGCTAACATTTGTTATTTTCTGGGTTTTGGGTAGTGGCCATCCTAATGTGTGTGAGGTGATATCTCATTGTGGTTTTGGCTTACATTTCCCTGATGATGAGTGATGTTGGGCATCTTTTCAGGTACTTATTAGACATTTGTATACCTTTAGAGAATTATCTCTTCAAAATTTTCACCCATTTTTAAATTGGGTCATTTGTTTTTTGTTATTGAGTTCTAGGAGTTCTTTTTCTATTCTGGATATTAACTTTTTATCAGAAAAATGGTTCACACATATTTTCTCTATATGATTGCCTTTTCACTATGTTGATTTTGTTGTTGTTGTTCACAGATAATTTTAAATTTGATGTGGTCCCATTTGTCTATTTTTGCTTTTGTTGCTGGAGTTTTTGGTGTTATAGCTGAGAAATCCTTATTAAATCCAACGTCATTGAGTTTCCTCCCTGTTTTCTTCTAGGAGGTTTGTAGTTTCAGGTCTTACATTTAGGTCTTCAATAAATGTTGAATTAATTTTTGCATGTGGTGCATGCAACTTGCTTCCTGAGCTTATTTTGTCTTTATCCATGTTAGTACAAGGAGTTCTAGCTCAGCTGTTGTCACCGCTGATGGAAAGTCCATGTCACATTCTCAACAAGTTGTTCACCCATTTTCAACTTGTCACAAACAGTATCATGATGAATGTCCTAGGTGTCCCACACACATGTGTAACAAGCAGAATCACTGGCCCCAAGGGTGTACTCGCACACCTCTTCCATACTAATAGACATTAATAGACATTTTTCAATCATACAAAGAGGTTGTAGGAACAGACAGTGCTGCGCTCTTCCCTACAGGCACCTGTACCCTCACTCACTGATGATGTAAGATGGTGCCTCATGACGCTAATTTCCATTTTCCTGATTTCTAACTAAAACTTGAGGTATATAGTTTATTAACTTGTTTCATGTTTTTCTACTCCCCGGAGCAGTTAGAACAGGTGATTATCATAATGATAAAACTCAGGAAGTAACATTAAATTACTCCATGGAATGCTCTTTTGTCTCTTACCCCCACGGTTTCAACTCAATAATAATAACCCATCATAGTAGTTTGGGGCAAAGAGGAGGGAATAAAACCAGTCAGCAAAACTTATGCTTATCTTAAAGAGATAAACTAAAGAAGAAAGAGGTGCCTGGTTTGGATAATGGGTCTTTAGCAGGACAAGAACTACCTTGTACTTAGGGATCTGGGTCACACTGTCCTTACTTGTTCCTGTGGCTTCCTAAGTAAAAATACACTATAAATGTGAGGTAAAGGACACTTTTCAAATTCAGATTAATAGTGAGCTGGGCTGATCTGAATTAGTGATGACTGAGTTGTGAGCTACCAAAACTGCAAGTTATAAAGTTTTTAAGGGCATACAACAAAACAAGGGCAGGTAGGCTTGCTTTGGAAGCCCTGTGAGATTCACCTGTCTGATCTAGTTCTCTAGGTAGGAAGAGGTAGGCACCCAAGGCCCAAAGCCTATAAATGCAGAAACAGTCTGTCTATTTGGGGTTGCAAAAACACCAGGTAGGCTCCAATATCAGAATTACCCCCTGAGAAAAGGCTCTGCCAGATGACAGGATTCAGGTGATAAAATAGTAAGAAAAGATGCCGATCCATGTGTTTGGAAGTTGTCACTCCTGTGTTCATGACAAAAAACAAAAAACAAACAAACAAAAAAACCAAAACTGTACAAATTGAAAATCAACAACTCTTCTTAGACTGATTAGAGAACTAAAGTTACAGGCTCATGAGCTGTCTCCTAAACTGGAGAGACAGACAGGCAGATAGAGTCACAGCTTATTGGCAGAGGGTCACAACTTAATGGAGCAGTAGCTTAGAAACAGAAATCTCAATAGGAATCAGTTATTGGTGTAGGAAAAGCCAAACTTTAATTGATGAATTGCTAGAAACTCCAGTCTGAGATTTGCACAAGTCTGAAAGCTAAAAATTCCTGGGGAACTCAGGATTTAGAAGAGGTCCCCTTTTGGTGAGTTTTACTTCCATGAGTCTATCAGGTTCTCACAGTGAAGACTGGAGAAAAATCCCCTGGGCTTCTTGTAGGAGGAGGGGAGAAGTAACGATTCTAAAAAATGCTAGAGCATTCTGTCCTTCTTAATAAGGTCTGCCCTCAAAAGAAACTACTAATCTGCTGGGGCCTAACCAACTTGGAGGAGGGAAAACACCCAACTTCAGCCCCCTCTAGCTGTCCTATTCCATGCAAGTTGCAGGGGTGGGGGTACAACTGAGAAGCACTTGTGAAGATCACAGTCCAGAACTCAGGCTCATTAAAAGACTGAGACCTAATCATAAAACCATAGACCTCTCCCCTCTCCTACACCTCACGATGACATCAATAATGCTCCTGTCTAATATCAGGGGAATACAACAGCAGGACTGTCATGTGTCTGACCTTATTTAAAAAGACTTTATGGAAACCCAAGCATGAACATATACAGGGGAGACAAAAATAAGGACACTGGAGGCCATTTTAGCCTGTGACACCTATGGCAATAGTAAACAGTAAACACAGCCTAACTCTTAGCCAAACAAACATAAAACCTCACACTAAAGGCCTATTGACTTTGATTCCTTTGACTTAATACCTCCTGTCTGGTTTTCGCCAAAAAATCACAAGCCTTACTGAAAGACTAAAAGCACAGTTTGAAAAGACAGAGAAAGTGTTAGAAACACAACCAGGTATGGCAGAGATGGAATTATCAGGCCAGAAGTTTAAAACATTTAAATCATTAACTATGATTAATATGTTAAGGTCTCTAACAGAAAAAGCAGAGAAATGCCAGAACAGATGGGGAACATAAGCAGAGAGATGGAAATGCTAAGAAATAATCAAAATGAATTTTATACATAAAAACCACTCTAACAGAAATGAAAAATGCCTTTGAGGGGCTCCTCAATAGATTGGACATGGCCAAGGAAAGAATCGGTGAACTTTAAGAAAGGTCAATAGAAATTCCCAAACTGAAATGCAAAGATAAAAAAATAAAAAAAGATGGAACCATCCAAGCACTGTAAGACAATTATAAAAGGTGTAATACACATGTAGTGGGAACACCAGAAGGAAAAAAAGAGATAAGGAACAAAAGAAACGTTTGAAGTAATAATGACTGAGAGTTTTCCAAAATTAATGACAGACACCAAACTATAGATCGGGATGCTCAGAAAACACTACGAAGGATAAATACTAAAAATTCTATACCTAGGTATATATTCAAACTGCAGAAAATCAAGGGCAAGAAGAAAATCTTGAAAGAAGCCAGAGAATAAAACACCTTACCTGTGGAAGAACAAGAATAAGAATCACATATGGCTTCTCTTCAAAAACTGCAAGCAAGGAGAGAGTGGAATGAATTATTTAGTGTTGAAATTAAAAAATCACCAACCTAGAGTTTTGTATCCAGTGAAATTATCCTTTAATAGTGAAGGAGCAATAAAGATTTTCTCAGGCAAACAAAAATTGAGGGAATTTGCTGCTATCAGATTGCCTTGCAAGAAGTATTAAAAGTTCTTTAGAGAGAAGGAAAATGATGTCAGTCACAAACTTGGACCTACGTAAAAAAAGGAAGAGCATTAAGGAAGGAATAAACGAAGGTTAAATAAAACCTTTTATTTTTCTTACTCTTACTTGACTTAACAGAAACAGCACAAAACAATGACAATTCATTTGGTGATTGTACTTTATGAGTAACTGAAGTCAATAACAACAATGTTATAAGAAACAGGAGAGAAAAATTGGGACTACTCTGTTACAAGGTACATGTTAATATTCGTGAAGCAGTATAGTGTTATTTGTAAGTGGACTTGGATCAGTTGTAAATGTATACTGTAAGCTCTAGGGCAACCACTAAAAAAAGTTTTATGAAAGATTATAATTGATGTGGTAGGCAGGGTTCTCCAAGAAATAGGGTGTGTGTGTGTGTGTGTGTGTGTGTGTGTATAAATAAGGAATTGGCTTATGCAAGACTGAGAAGTCCCAAGATCTGCAATCTGGAGTGCCAGGAGAACCAATGATATGGCTCTAGTCTGAGTTTGAAAGCATGAGAACCCAGAAAGCCAATGGTGAAGTTCCAGTCCAGGTACAAAGGCAGGTCACCAATGTCCCAGCTCAACATCATCAGGTAGGCAGAAAGAATCCTCTCTGGTCCAGCCTTCTGTTCTGTTCAGGCTTTAACAGATTGGATGAAGCCTGCCCACATTGTGGGAGACAATTTGCTTTACTCCATCCACTGATTTAAATGCTAAACATCCCCACGGACTCCCCTAGAATTTTCTTTTAAGAAACATCTGGGCACCCCAAGACCCAGTCAAGTCAACACATAGAATTGGCCATCCCAATTGAAATGCTAAGAGAGAAGAGAAAGTGGACTCATATAAAAGGCTCAGTTAAAACCAGAGAGGCAGGGGCGCCTGGGTGGCTCAGTGGGTTAAAGCCTCTGCCTTCGGCTCAGGTCATGACCCCAGGGTTCTGGGATCGAGCCCCACATCGGGCTCTCAGCTCAGCGGGGAGCCTGCTTCCTCCTCTCTCTCTGCCTGCCTCTCTGCCTACTTGTGATCTCTATCTGTCAAATAAATAAATAAAATCTTAAAAAAAACCAGAGAGGCAAAAAAGAAGACACAAACAAGAAACAAGAGTGATAGCTAGAAAATGTAACAAATATGGAAGATATTGATCTAACTATATCAATAATAAAAATTGACTTTAAATGTCAATTGTTTGAATATACCAATTAAAAAACAGGCTGTCAGAGTAGGTTGAAAATAAAAAGACCCTGGGGTGCCTGAGTAACTCAGTCGTTTAAGCATCTGCTTTTGGCTGAAGTCATGATCTTGGGATCCTGAGATCGAGCCCCAAGTGGGGCTCCCTGCTCAGCTGGGAGTCTGCGCCTCCCCTCCCTCTGCCCCTCCCCCTGCTTGTGCTCGCTCTCTCATAAATAAGTTCAAAAAAATTTTTTAAAGGCCCGATCATATGTTGTTTACAAGAAACCCACTTTAAATGAAAGGCAAGATTAAAAGTAAATGGATGCAGAAAGTTAAACCATACTAACACCAATCCAAAGAGGGCTGGAAGCACTACATTAATTTCACAAAAAAAGGAAACTTCAGAGCAAGGAAATTTATCAGACGTAAAGACAGGTGTAGATAATGATAAAGGGATCAGTTCTCCAAGATGACAGAATAATACTTAATGTGTATATACTTAACAGAGCATCAAAATATGAGACAAAAATCGATAGAAATACAAGGAGAAATAGATAAATGCAGTATTACAGTTGGAAGCTTCAACACTCCTTTATCAGAAACAGATCCAGCAGGCAGAATGTCAGTAGGATACAGCTGAACTAAACAACACACTAACCACCGACAACTATTTAATTGACATTTACAGACTACTTCAGCCAACAAAAGCAGAATACACATTCTTTGCAAGTTCACACAGAACAGTCACCAAGATAGTGACCACATTCTGGGTCATAAGACAAACAACAAATTTAAAAGAATAGAAATCATACAAAATTTTCTCTCAGATAACAATAGAATTAAACTAGAGATCACTAATAGAAAGATCATGAGAAAATCCTAAAGCAGTTGGAGATTAAACAACATACTTTCAAATAACACAGGAGTCTCTCTCTCTCTCTCTCACACACACACACACACACACACAAAAGTCTCAGGAGAAATTTAAAGATATTTTGAACTAAATGAAAATGAATATACAACCTATCAAAATTTGTGGGCTACAGTGAAAGCAGTGTTTAAAGGGAAATCTATTGCATTGAATAAATTGAATGTATTATAAAAGAAAAAGATCCAAAATCAATTATCTAACCTTCTTCTCTGGAAAACAAGAAAAGAAGAGCAAATTAGATCCAAGTAAGCAGAAGAAAAGAAATAATAAAAACGAGGACAGAAATCAATGAAATTTAAAATAGGAGTTTAATCAAGAAAAGCAATGAAACTAAAGCTGGTTCTTTGAGAAGATCAATGTAATTAATGACCTCTAGCCATATTAACTAAGAAAAAAAGAGAGAAGACAAAAATTACTAAAATCAGAAATGAAAGAGGGACCAGCACTACTGATCCCATGGACATTAAAAGGATAATAAGTGAATACTATGAACAAGTCTATGCCTACAAATTTGATGATCTAGATGAAATGGATTAATTCCTTGAAAGCTGCAACTACTTACTGAAATGCACACAAAACTCACAGAAGGAGAAATATATACCCTGAACAGGTCCATATCTATTAAAGAAAATTGAGCCAATAATTAATCATCTTCTAAAACAGAAAGCACCAGCCCAGTTCGGTTCACTGGTGAGTTTTACTAAACATTAAAGAAAGAAACTATACTAGTGCTTTAGAATCTTTTCCAGAAAATAGAAGCAGAAGGAATACTTCCTAACTTAATCTATGAGGCCAACATTACCCTAAAACCAAAACCAAAGAAAGACATTACAAGAAAGGGAAACTACAGATCAATATCTCTTATGAACACAGACACAAAAATCCTCAACAAATTAGCAAAACTGTATCCAACATGAATAAATAGAATTATACACCATGACAAAATGGGATTTATTCCAGGTATGCAAGGCTAGTTCAACACTGAAAACCAATTAGTGTAACCTTAGTTTGCTCAGGCCAACTCACAGTATCACAAAACAGATGGCTTAAGCTACAGGAATTTATTTTCTCACATTTCTGAGGGCTGAAAGCTAAAGATCAAGGTGTTGGCTAGTTTGGTTTTTCCTGAGGCCCCGCTCCTTGGCTTTCAGATGTCTGTCTTCTCTCTATAGCTTCACATAGCCTTTCCTCTGTTTGCACGTCTTGTTATCTCTATCCCAGTGTAACCTCTCCTTATCCCATAACCCATATTCCATATCCCATAACCTCTCCTTATCCCAACCTCTTCACAAATAGATCAATGGAACAGTCAGATTGGACTAGGGTGCATTTTAACTTAATTACCTCTTTAAGATGCCCCATCTTTAAATATAGTCACATTCTAAGGTACTGAGGGTTGGGGCTTCACACGCGAATCTTAGGGAGGACACGATTCAGTCCATAAAAGGGAGACTCAACATTTTCAAGATGTCAGTTCTTCCCAATTTGGCCTATATATTCAATGCAATCAATCAAAATCCCAGCAAATTATTTTTGTGGATATAGAAAAACTGATCTAAAGCTTATGTGGCAAGGTAAAAATTGCAGAATAGCTAACACAATATTGAATGAGAAGACTGACACCACCCAACTTCAAGACTTACTATAAACTATAATAATCAAGACAAAGTGGTTTGGTGAAGGACTAGGCCAATAGATCAATGGAACAGAAAATATAGCCCAGGAAAAGATCCACAGAAATATAGTCAATTGATGTTTGACAAAAGATCAAAGGCAATTGAATGGAGAAAGGATAGTCTTTTCACATAGTAGTGCTAGAACAATTGGGTTTCCAAATGCAAAACCATGAATCTTGACATAGATCTTACATCTTTCACAAAAACAAACTCAAAATGGATTATGAATCTAAATGTAAAATACATAAAAGTCCTGGAGGATAACATAGGAGAAAATCTAGGTGACTTTGAATTGGGTGCTGATTCTTTAGCTAGAAGACCAAAAGTATGCTCCATGAAAAAAAAATGATAGCTGGGATTTATTAAAATTAAAAACTTCTGCCCTGTGAGAAACACTACAAAGAGAAACAAAAGATAAGCCACACACTGGGGGAAAAAAATCTTTGCAAAATACATATCTGATAAAGATCTGACATTCAAAATATGCAAAGAATTTCTAAAAGCCAATGTAAGTAAATAGAAAACCTGATTTAAAAAATGGGCAAAAGACCTGAACAGATGCCTAACCAAAGAAGATATGCAGATGGCAAATCAGCATATGAAAGATGTTCCCATCATATGTCATTAGGGAATTGCAAATTAAAACAATGAGATACCACGACACATCTATTAGAATGGCCAAAATCCAAACCACCAACAACACCAAATGCTAACAATGACAGAGAGCAACAGGAATTCTCATTCATTGCGAGTGGGAATGAAAAATGGTACAGCTGTTTGGAAGACAGTTTGGTAGTTTCCCACAAAACTACATATACTTTTACTATATGATACAGCAGTCTTACTCCTTGGTATTCACCCAAAGGGGTTGAAAACTTATGTCCACACAAAAACCTGCATGCAAATGTTTATACATTTGTTATACAAATGTTGATTCATAATTGCCAAAACTTGGATGCAACCAAGATGTCTTTTGGTAGGCGAATAGATAAATAAACTGTGGCACATCAAGAAAATGGAATATTATTCAGCCTGTAAAAGAAACGAGCTATGAAGAGGTGCCTGGGTGACTCAGCCAGTTAAGCGTCTGCTTTTGGCTCAGGTCATGATCCCTGGGTCCCGGGATGGAGCCTGGCATCAAGCTTCCTGCTCAGCTGGGAGTCTGCTGCTTTCTCTCCCTCTGCCCCTCCCCACCCTACTTGTGTGATCTCTAAAATAAAATAAAATAAAATAAAATAAAATAAAATAAAATAAAATAAAATCTTTTAAAAAAGGGAAATGAACTATCAAGCCATGAAAACACACGGAAGAAACTTAAATTCATTTTCCTAAGTGAAAGAAGCCAATCTGAAAAGGCTTCACTCATATTGTATGTTTCCAACTATACAGCATTCTGGAAAAGGCAAAACTATGGAGACAGTAAGAAGCTCAATGGTTGCCAGGGGTTGGTAGAGTGAAGAGGGATGGACAGGTGGAGCACAGAGGGTTTTTAGGGCAGCAAAGTACTCTGTATGATACCATATGGTGGATAAGTGACATGATACTATTTTCCCTCTACTCATAACACTTCTGACACCAAATGTGTGGGGTTTTCCCATATTCACGAATTCCAATCTCCAGACACCAACTAGATGTCCTAAAATTCAATTCTGACACTCCTGGAAGTTGGTGGAGACTTCCGCAAAACCCAGAGAATGCAAAACACAAAGAGTGATTGTTAAAATGTATCAATATTGGCTCACCAATTTTAACAAATGTATCACACTAATGCACAATGTTAACAAGAAAGGAAACTTGGCCCTGAACAGGTAATACTGAGGAAGTGTAAGGGAACGTTCTATTTTCTGATGCATTTTTCTGGAAACTTACACCTGCCCTAAAAATTAGAGTTTATTAATTTAAAAAATAGAGAAGCAGGTGGTTTGAAGTCGAGTCAAGTGGAGAGATGACTAAATCAGAATGGGGAGGCAAGATGGCAAGAGAGAAATGACATAGGGATTGAAACAGAGCACACAGAGAGGGCCGGAGGAATGGGCATGTGGATGGCCAAGGAGTTGGTCACTCATTTTGACAATACTTGCCCTTTGCCTGATCAGAAAAGAGCCTTTCAGTGGCAGACACTGGACCAGAAAACCATTAACTATACAGGTAAGAAAGCTGAAGAACTTTGAAAAATACTTTTAATAAAGTAAACCTTAACCTGTAGTATAATTTGTCCTACTACTTTTTTGGGAAGATTTGTTTACTTTAGAGAGAGAAAGAGCATGTGAGCAGGGGGTGGGGGGGCATACTCTCCACTGAGCAGGGAACCTAGGCGGGGCTCAATCCCATAACCCCAAGATCATGACCTGAGCTGAAATCAAGAGTCGGACACTCAACTAACTGTGCCACCCAGGAGCCCCTGTCCTACTGCTTCTTTAGGAAAACTTGTCTTTCATAGATAATTCAAAAGTAAATTAAATCCAAGCCCCTTGTGGAGTCTAGGTTGGGGTCCAGGTGAATGAAGTTTTCCTATGTCACCATTCTATTCTGAATTGTCCCTCTCTGTAGTGATGAAGTAGCTTCATGTTTCTGGGTATTGTGGAGGATAGTAGAAGAATGAACACAAGCTCCACCAGCCATTGGGCGTCACATTGAAGCTTTATAGAGAGGCTGAGATTAGCTTCCATCATTCTCGAAATCCCGCCTCTTACCTCGTTGCACAATATGGAGAAGGAATATCATTGACCAGTCTCTGCCACGACAGGATGAAAACAAGGAGGCAAACTTGTTTAGTCAGTACACTGGGCCTCAGTGTTCAAGCTCTGTGTTTGCCTCTAAAGCGGAGCGCTCCGCACGTTCAGCAAGGTTAACGAGACAGATCACAGCGGAGGCTGTGAGGATAAGCAGGAGGCCCCTGTGGAGGTGGGGGTGTGGGGGTGTGTGTGCTGGGGGTAGCCTGGCCCCCAGGCATCCCTGGGTGAACTCAATACAGATGCCTCATCAGTGTGGGAGACTGTTGACATGGGTCTTGTGCGTCATCGAACCCTGGGGGTGGCGCAGCGATCGTGGTCCTGGAGAGCTCCTGGAGTGCCTGAGGATATGCTACGTGTGATCGCTGCCCGCGAGGCGGTAGTAACTCACGTAAATCAGCCTGCTGGGGGTGGGGGTGGAGGTGGGGGGTGGGCGTGGGAGGGGGGTGGAGAGTGCTTGAAAGACACATTGGGAGACTTTAATTCGTCCCCTTCAAATACAAAACCAATAAGAAATTGCAACCCCTTCCTGCCCCCCCACCGTCGCCTGAGGATTCCTTGAAAAACATCCAGTAGGTTCTAGAAGCTTCTGAACTCCTGGGCCGATGCAGCAACCCTGAGTGCAAACCTGTCAGTTCTCTGTGGGTACTTGGGGCCTCAGCTGACATCCCAGAGATCCTGGTGTTGCCTTTCCAAAATTCCACCTGCTCCTGAAACATAGCCACTCCCAGTTTCCCAAACAGGAGACACACCTCTGGAGAATGGCTGTCAGTCTTAGAAAGCATGAGACATATCTGGGGGAGCTTGTTAAACGTCTGGATTATACACACCTGTGAAAACGGTGATGATTCAGAGCCCCAACCCCCCCCTCCTCCAAACCCTCCAAATGCTGGCATCTGTAACAAGGGTCCCCTCCCAGTGGGGCATGTTGATGGCGGGAGGCTGAGCGTGTGTGAGGGGGAAAGAGGGTGCGTGGGAACTCTGACTGTCTACTCAGTTTTGCTGTGAACCTAAAACAGCTCTAAAAAAATTGTTTATTTAAAAATAAAAGAGTTCAGATTACTAGGGACCCACTTCCCTAACTGGAAGGGATTCTGATTCAGCCGTGCCAGAGCTGGGCCTGGGAATCCACATTTAAGAAACTTTCCCATATGCCCTGATGTCAGTGGAATGTGGATGACCCTATGAGGAGCAAAACCTCTCAGCTCCTCTCGACAGCAGGCAGAGGGGGACACAGCCTAAGGTTCCCTCTCCAGGAGTCATTGGCCCCCACCCTACCCCACCCCCACCCCGGGAGTTGGGGTGGGCCAAGTAGCCTGCCCTGGGGGATAATGCAAGAGGTTTGGGTTTCTCCCCTCCCTCAGGGCCTGCCCTTTGGGTTGGCAAACTAGTGAGAAGGTTGCAAGGGTTGCCCTACCTGGCCAAAGGTTTGGTACAGGTGGAGGTCAGATTATTACAATGAATTCCTTCCTGGTTGCTCTCCCAGCCCTAGGCTTTTCTCCTCTGCAGTATTTACTTACACAAATGACCACATAATGTCCCTCTGACACATTCTCATTCTGCCGTCTCCTTCCAGAGCCTTCTCTGCCTCCCTGCTGCCTTCAAGATCAACCTCCAATACTAGTCTCTCTGATCTCCAGATCCCCCCAGAATGGCCAGCTTCAGCCAGTCTACTGTGCTGTCTGCTTTCTGGAGATGGGTTCTCCTTACTGCCCCTCTCCCTCCTTCAGCATGCACCTTCCCCTGCTCTCCCTATCTGATGCACCTTGTCCCTTGATTCTGCCAGTAGTTCAGTGGGGAGCCTCTCCTCCTGCCCCCCCAGGACCCTGGAGCATGCAGGAGTGTCATTATGGGGGTCCATCTGTCTGAATTTGCCTTGGTGTGTCCTTCCACCTGTCTTCACCTTGCCTCCTAGCGAAGAGGCCAGTACTTGGGCAAAGGAGGCACGGGACAGAGACCAACAGGATCGAACCAGGGAACCTGGCTTCAAGGATAAACTCTGCCATTCGGGGGCTACAAGACCAGCCCAAGTTCCTCAGTTTCTCTGCGCTTTTGTTTCTTTACCATAAAGTGAAAATTATTCTAAGAATTCTAATTATTATAATGCCCTTTTCCTAGGACTGTCAGGAGGGGGAAAGGACAATGGTCAGGGATGTGAAAGTGCTTTAAATGAGAAAGAGCTTCCCAAGATCAGGTAGCTGCCAGGCTTCATCATGCCCAGTTTATTAAGGACCAGGCCAGGCCCAGGGCAGACACAAGGCCAGAGAGGGGCCACTGTCCTGAGGCTGAGACTGGGAGAGGACCGACAGAAACCCCACCCAAAGGCTTGGAGTCCGGAGTATCGAAGAAGAATTTCGGACTGGGGGGTGCAGAAGAGAGATGAGCAGAGCCGACTGGCTGGGCGCCCGGGCAGCAGAAATGTCTCAGGACCGAGGCCGGGCAAGAAAGCAGACAAGCAGCAGGAAGAGGCTGAAACAAAGACACCAGGTTCTCTGGTTTAGCTAAGAGCATCTGCAACCCTCTTCATCCAGGCCCCACCTGTGGCCTAAAACATCTCTGGGGCAGCCCAAGAACATGTCCCCAAGGTCAGGAGTCCCAGAAACTGAGGAGGCCAACAGGTTTTCTGTTAGAGGGTGCTTGTTAGTGTAGGATTTAAGGAGCCTGGACTGTGTAATGATCTGGGGCTTTGAAACACTTTCTGCGGCCTCTTAATGTTTTGTAAGTTCCCGAAGCTTCAGTTCCTCCTCTATAGAGTGAGGCTACTCATAATCACCTCACCGTGTTGAGGATGAGTAGTTAATCAGATAAGACACAAAAAATGCTTAGGACAGAGTGGGCATACAGCTGGGAGTCCCGAATCCTAGTTCGAATAATCATTCTTATTCTCCCAGAAGCTGCTTAGGCAATCCGCAGAAGCTGGAAGGATGTGGAGTCTTTCCTCGCACAAAATACACGTAAGGAACACATGAAGCCACCTGCTTCCCTCGAGACCAAGAGAAGCTTCCTCTGGCTGAAGCTGGGAGGAGGGCCTCCTGAGTTTGCTTCTGTCTGAGAATACGTCTGTGTCTCCAAAGCGCAGATGGGGGCTGGGAGCGTTTTTCCAGACCAGCCTTGGTCGTTCAGCCTTCCAGGTTCCCAATCCTTTCAAAGAATGCTTTTCCAGAGGATTGTCTTAAAAATGCTTGCTGCTGTCCTGCAGCTCACGTCCAATAACTCAACAGGAAGTTACCCATGTTGGGCGCACAGGGACGTGCATGTGGGGGAAGCCCCGTGGGGAGGGTTTGAGGGGAAGGAGAAGCGTGGGGCTGCAGGACGGGCCCCGGGAGGAGCTCGCTCTGCAGGGGCAGGCCAGCCAGACCCCAGGGGAATGCAGGGTCCGGGGAGACTTTTTTGATCTGTGACACAGCTACCTTGTAACTGGAGGAGAAAACTCATTTTTGCGGGTAAAAATTTGAAAGCTGTGTAAGCTGAAGTTAGCATTTCAAGACCACTAAGATAATACTGGGAGAAGGAAGGGAGAGGCGGAGGGAGAGTGGGAGGCTCCTAAGAGACTTTGGACATGCCAAATAGAAATACTACTTCAGTTCATGTTTACTTTGTCTCAAGACTAATTTGCTAAACATTTCCCGCTCTGCTGTTCAGCGGCGACGTACTCTTACAGAGACTTCTCCGGAAAGGTGGTCAAGGGAGCCTTATGGGGGTCCTGCTTCTCAGACGGCACTGCCGGTGGGTGTCTTCTTCCCAGTAGAGTGACATTTAACCTCATCACACATTTGGAACAAGTGTAAGGGGCGTCAAGATCCTACAGCCGCCCTCGGTGTCGGAGCCGGCGGGTGGGGGTGGGATGAGGGGGGGCTCCGCATCCCGCCCGGCCCGGGGTTTGGAACAACATAACAGAGCATGTGGGCTTTTCTTTGGAAAGCTGTCACATGGGTAGCAATCTGTGTGTTCTCCCATTATAGAGTTTGATGTCTTGTTAGAATAGGAAGATTTCAAAATTAGCATCAACATTTGAGGAGAAATAAAATTTCTTCCATATGCTGCTTAGCTTGGGTGGCAGCAAAAAAGGCAGAGCTGAACCCCAGAACATTCTGTGTATCACCTCTCCCTGGGGTCCATCCGAAACTGTTTGCAGACGTGCTGCCGCCTCCAGGGTGGCCTGATTCCGGCTTTCACTGCTCCTCACGGGTCCCCGACCCCACAGCCCCTCGGGGTCGGCTCCGCTGCCCCAGCCCTTCCTGACTTAGCCTCCCCAGGAGCCGCATCAGTGAAGGTGAAGGCCAGCCCGCCTCCTCTTCCTCACTCCTTGGCTCTTCTGACCGGGCCTTCTCCGGATGACCCGGCCCCGGGTGTCTTCCGACCAGGCCACACCAGATTCTCGGGAAACCATGCCACACCTTCCCTTGACCTGAACGTACAAACAGATGACACTGACCCCTTCAGTAAGGCATTCATGGAGACCTCGGGTGCAAAGAGCAGAGACCCTCAGATGGAGATAAGCACAGAGTTATGGATCATTCTTGCCCAGAAGTACTCTGTTTTCTGACTTGTTCGTATACTGGGGATATAGGTCTCTGGGCATTTCATGGGGCCCTATTGTCCAGAAAAAAAAGCAACAAAGACCTTGACTTTTATTTTTTATTTTTATTCTTTGGTAAACTGAACAGTGTCCTATGTCTCATCCACGTAAATGATATTTTTCTTGTTCACCAAAGTCCCTGTGGTAAACAATAAATTCTCATACAAAGGAGACAGCACAGAATATCATCAGATGGGACGTGACTCACCCTTGAGGGAAGCACCCGTTTGATCCAGGTGATCTGTCTTGGAAAATTATTAACGAGTCCTAACCGTAAAACAAAAGAATTTTTTCTTAATATGCCTACATCCTTCCCTTTGGCCTTTAGTGCCATCAGAGCACAGAAACTCCACGGCCCAGGCTTCAGGATCTGGGCTTTGGCTTTGGGTTTCCGCCATCTCCCATTCCCTCCTTCTCTCTTAGATACCTTGAGACCAAGGAAAACAAAATAACTTTGCTATTAATAAAAATAATATAATGTATTATGTTAATAGATGGAAGTAGAAAACTAAATTGTTTTCATAACATACACGGAAACAAATGACAACGTCCCACATCGATGCATTCTAAATAATGATTAGCATACTCTAGATAGAAAGGAGCATCCTTCCCTGGGCCCTTTGTCATTGGCACAGGGTAGTTTATTGAATAAGACGGTTGGCACCTTGAAGGCTTTGGGAGTCTGAGGTTAGAAGTGGGGCTGGGGGGTAGGAAGGCCAGCAGCATCCTTTGGAAGGCACACCACCAAGAAGTTGCCCTTGGCACTCTTGCTCACATCCCCCTGGCCAGAGGTTAGGTGATGCCACACACAGCCTTAGGGAGACAAGGACATTTGTTGTCTAGCTGGGCAGCTCTGGGTCCTGCTAAAGCCCCAGCTGAAAGCAAGAGTAAGAGAATGGATGCTGGGAGCTCATCAGTAGTCTTTGCCGCACCCTCCCTCACAGGGTGGCCCAGACACTGAGCCCAGAACACTGAGTCCTGGGTCCTGCGCTGCTCCCGGCGCTCTTGCCTTTCAGTTACTGAGCCTGCATCAACCCCTGACCCCACAAGGCCTGATTTGAGGGGCCGGCCTACTGCCTTGGCTTCTATTCCAGATTATTCCATAGAACTATGGACGCTACTTCCAGCTGCTGGCCACCTGCCGGAGGCCCTGGCTGGGTGCTGGCAGGGGAGTCTCCGCTCAAGCAGCCCAAGTCCTTAGAGGCCACAGAATTCCCTGACCCCTGTGTCATTGTCCACCCTGTAGGTCAGGCCCAGGCCTTCTCCCTCAGGCCCTCCTCAGGAGACATGGTCCCGAAAGGGGTCCAGGGGAGGGTGATGGAGGAAGAAGTGTCTGAGAGAGCAGGCTGGAGGTGAGCCCTGAGCCCCGAAGCACTCAGTGCCACAGAGGCTCTTAGGAATTGTGTCCCTCCAAATTCCTGTGTTGAAGCTCTAACCCCACCCGCCCTGAATGGGACTATATTTGGAGACAGGACGTTTTAAAAGGTAATTAAATTAAAATGAGACTTAGGGCTGGCCCTAATCCAGTCCTGGTGACCTTTCAAGAAGAGATTGGGACAAGGACACACACAGAGGGAAGACCCATAAAAACACAGGGAGAAGGCGGCTGTCTACCATGCCAAGGAGAGAGGCCTCAAAGGGGATCAGGCCTGCCAACACTTTGCTCTCAGACTTCCAGCCTCTGGAATTAAATGTCTATTAAAGCCACCAAGTCTGGGGGACTTTGTTATGACGGCCCTACAGACTGGTACAGGGGTGAGTAGGAACAACAGGAGATGTCAACTCCAATAGCAGGGCTGTCAAGGGCACACTGCCCCACTCCCCTGCTCCCTGGGCAGGGCGAGGGCCTCAGGCTCAGTAGCAGAAGGCAGGGGTGGACTGAGACGGTGTTATTAACAGCCTTGTGTTCAGGATCTGCCTGCAGGTCCGAGAGGGAGGGGCAGCTCTGTGGGACTCAGTCACCATTGCCCATCCTCTCTCCTTGATTCTCAGAGTGTCCAGGTCTCTCTTGTGCATTTTGGGGGTTCTGTGTAATATCTCACAACCAAAAAGAATCCAAATGCTTTGGGGGAAAAAGAGCTTGAAAGCCCCTGATTGAGGACAAAACCTTCATTTTACACCCAAGAAAAGCATAGGCTGGAAAAGGTCAGTGAAGGAGCTGGAGTCACACAGGGAGTTGGAAATCTCAGAAACAGAGTCCAGCTCTCCTGACTCACAGCCCAGATGTCTTCTCGTCCCAGTGACATCCATCCCAGTGGGGAGGATAGAAGGTAGCAAATGTCTCAGCACCCGTGGACCAGAAAAGGAGCATGTCCCAGGCTTCCAAGGCATCAGGCCTGGAGCTCAGGGGGCTTGGGGAGCGCAGAGCAGTGAGATCTACAGGAATTCTGGCTCAGCCTTCCATGGGACATCCGGATTTCACTTCTCAGCGTGGTGTAGGAAGAGCACTGGGAGGAAGAGCGAGTAGAAGTCAGGAATTGTTGTAGGTATCAATGGGAAGCAAGTAGGAAGTCTCGGAAACAGCAGACTACAGTGGTGTTCATCCGTGCTTCTCAAACTTTCCATGCAGGTTCTGACTCAGTAGGTCTGGTGGAACCTGATCTGGAATTTAGAACAAGCTCTTGGGTGATGCAGATGCTGTGATGGGATCTGGGATTTTATGTATCAACTTGGCGGGGCCATGTCCCCAAGTATGTGGTCCAACACGATACTGGATATTTTTGTGAAGGTATTTTTAAAATTAGATGAATATTTAAATCAGTAGACTTTGAGTAAAGCAGATTACCTTCCATAATGTAGGTGAGCCTTATCCAATCAGTTGAAGGCCTCAGAAGAACAAAAGCTCACCAACCCTAAAAAGAGGGAATTCTTCCAGCAGATAACCTTTGGAATCAAACTGCAACTCTTACCTGGATCTCCAGCTGCTGGCCTGCCTTTCCAGTTTTGGACTTACCAAGACTCCGCAAGGACATGAGCCAATTCCTTAATCTCTCTCTCTCTCTCTCTCACTGTGAGATTTTGGACAGACTATTCCAAATCTTTGCTTCCTTCTTTATAAAATGGAGATTACACATTTTGTACAGTTCCTGGCACTACTTAGGAAACTCTTAATAAATTAGAAAAATAACATTTACACCATGGCAATTATCACCACAGCACTGGAAAAAACTGTTAAGTAATCTCATCTTCTCTGCCTTCTCTCGTCTTGTCTCCACTCCTTCTAAGCAGTAAAACAAAACAATACAAAACAAAAACAAAAAAATCAACTCATCTTTTCTTAGAAATCTCAAGCAAATGAGATTGTACAGACCTTTTCCTGAAACCCAGGATCTGTAGACTAAATCCTGCCAACTGTGTTTTTAGTCCTGCACCCTGTCCTGGAGGCAGCCCTTCCTGGCCCGTGAGGGGACCAGCCGTCTTTTCCTGCCACACTTGAGTTCTCTGGCCTGTCTGCTCAGTCCTGGTGGCCTCACTCCCCACCTCTCTTCCCGCTCCCTAGCAGAAGGCATAAAGCTGCAAAGGATTTTCCAGTCAGGACATGTTTGCCATCCACTCTTTCCCTGGTAAAAAGAGCTGGCTTTCTCTCCTTGTTTTAACTGGCATCAATCTGTTTATTATCAGCGTGGTTCTTTGGAGAAAGACCAGAAAAATAATTTCCTATCTGAACAGTAACAGAGCACCGAGCTCCTCTCGGCTTACTGACTATCTTGAGGACAAATATAGACTTCTGGCTCCTTCTGCCGCACGGACGGGCAGGCATACTGAGGTAGTGTCCTTACGGAGGACTTGGCTTGTATCAGGAACATGTTTCTGTAGCACTTTGAGTAGCTCCGTGAATTGTGCACAGAAGGGACTTGGAAGCAGGAATTCGTTAGCAGGTGGGGAAGGTACTAGAATTGTCCTGCATCTGTGTCTCCGGAGCGACCCCCTCCCCCGCCCCGGTTTTACTCAGATGCCCTATTATAAAGCATGGAGGTGACAAACTTTGATGCTGGGCCAAATCTGGCCCCCTGTCTGCCTTTGTAAATAAAGTTTTATTAGAATAAAACCCCATGCCTGTTCCTTTACCTATTGTTTATAGCTGCTTTTGTGCCACGGGGTAGACTTGAGTAGTGGGGACAGACATTGTATGACCTGAATGCACAAACCTCAAAACCCTTACAAGTTTGGCCCTTTCCAGAAAAAGTGGCCAACCCTTGACAATGACAGAGCAGTGACAGTAACAATGTCTCTATAAACACAAGAATGCATCCTTTGCACGTTTCAAATATTTGTATCTGGGCATGTCTTGGGGGGTGAGGGAATGAGGATGCCTGGTGGGGAGAGGAGCATAGGGTTTTCCTCAGCTACTGTTTGTGCTGCGATGGCTTAAATGCTCCCTCCCCACTCCTCCTCCTGCAGAATGCCCTAAGCTCCAGGACTCTGCCTTGTGTTGAGGTCCAGCCTCTGCCTGGAGCTCCTACTCTCCTTTTCTTCAAGCTGTTTCTTAGGGTTTTCAGGCTGTGGGACCCATGGAAAATGAGGCTGTTCCCAGTGAAAATGCCCTGTGTGGGAATTACCCTACCCCAGGCCCTATCCAGGTCCCTGAGACTAGGGCCTAGGACTGAGCATGCGTGGACACCCTCGAGGAGTCTGGGTGAGCACCCAGATGGGTGCTGAGAGCTCTTTGGATCTGTACATTTAGGGCATCAAGAAGAGTGAGCCCCACTTTCCTGCTCCTGCTCCAGGATGGGAATTCCTGCCCCCCTCTCCCCCCAGAGCTCCAACATGGACTTACTCTACCACTGTGATAAGGACCTGGGGGAACATTCTAGATCCGAGGGTGAGCTCTCTAGTGTCTTCTCCTACCTTTCATTTAAGCCCAATCGAAGTTCTGGCCTTAGGCTGTCTCTGTCTGTAACTGAGGAAATGGAACCTTGGAGAACTGAAGCAGGCAGCTCATGGTCTCCCCGGACCCAGGCTGGCCAAGGGCACGGCCCCTTCAGCAGGTGCGCCGGTGTGGGTTGGCTACGGGCTCTCTCCTGGAAGTGGGAGTGGAGACCACGTACGTGCAGAACCTGCCCAGCCCTGGTGGAAACCCACCCTTCGTTCCGTTGGGGCTGGGCTGGGGCAGGGGTGCAGCTGGGCCAGCCTGGCAGGAGGGAGACCAGGCACTGCGCCCAAGGCAGGCTCTCAGAGAGGAGGGTCAGGGTCTCTGGTCTGATGCCTGACTCTGCTACTCACTGTTGTGGGGTCTGAGAGTCAGTTCCTAAAACCCCCGGGGCCTCCCTTTCCTTATGGGTGGGCTGAATAGGCCTGGTGGGGTGTGGGAGCAGAGCTGGTGGGGGAGATGCTGTGGCTCCTGCCTGGGATTTGTAGACTCTGGGAGCCCTGGGCACACCCACCTCCATCACCCACATGCAACCTAAAATGAAATTGACACCGAATCGTATGTTTACAAAAATCTGAAACATTCAGAGGTTTTTCTCATGATGCTCTATCAAAAGATGTTTTTTAATGTAAATCAAAACCAAAAAGTGCTGGGGTTCCCATGGTGATATTACACTAAATTCTTAACTGTTCTATCGGATGACCCAGGATGGGGGTAGTATGTTTGGGAAAAATGGGTATCCTGTATCTTTCAGGGCCCAGCTGAAAAAGAGGAGAAGTGAAGGTGCCCAACTAGGGATAACTGGTTTGGGGCTGTATTGAGACAAATCCCCATAGGATTGTGCCCAACTCGCTGCCTTATTACTTTGTTCAACACCCCCTGAAGTGTTTGCTGAGCACCTCAGACCCAGGGACAGGAAGGTGAGATCTGTCTGCCCAGAGCTAGCTTAGAGCCCGCGCTGTAGCCACGGTGGGTGTGAGCCAAGGGCAGAGAGCGGTCAGGATCAGGGGCTCTGGGGTCAGTGTGGGGGAGTCTGGAGAATCCTGCCGAGGTTGGCCACCAGCGCTGGTTTCCAGGATGGAAGGTGCCAGGGGGTGAAGACAGGAGGCCAGGGCCAGCGCTCTCCTGCCCTACTGTGTAATAGGAGGGTTTCTGCTTCCTCTGTCACCTTGATGGCCTTGATTCTCCCTTCAATTTTCTCTCCTGGTTTGTTCCCCCGGCTCGTCCTCAGGTAAGAGGGAAGAGCCTTAGGAGGAGGCTGGTCTCCCTGCTGGCCTAGACCGGTGGGCAGGGCTGCTTTTTTTCAAATCTCTGCCCTCGGCTTTGAATGGGGTCAGGAGAAGGGTGCCCCTCTTTCCTGGAGCAGGAAGAACATACCCAACACTCCAAGTCTCCCGAAAGTCAGCTTCACACCCCTTTTCTGAGCTCATTTTCCCATTAAGTAGCCTAGAAGCAGGTGATCGGCTGAAATTCGAAGAACTCGTATCTGGCCACTTTTAGCCCCTCTTGAGGTTATCTCGAGCACCTCTCTCTGGAAAGCAACGCACGGGTGCGCTCATGAACCGTTCTTTTCAGCAGAGACCTTCACGCAGCAGACAAGTCCTCCTGTGACATCCCGTTCCATCCTCTACACTGATTTTACATCCTGACTGTAGGACCCAAAAACGTCCGAAGCAGTTGGGAAAATGGTGGGCACAAACACAGCGCGTGCTTCCGTGCCGCTGTCTTACTTGCTTCACCCTCCCTTTCCGTCAGATTCTGAAGGGGTGCTGTGACCCAGAGAAGTTCATTGCCAGCTCCCTTGGCGCCCTGGGGCTGCCTTTCCCGCGCGGTCTCCCGACTCCTTGCCTGGAAGTTTTTCAGCAGGTCCTTAGGTCCCCTCCCCCCACAATTCTGATTTAAACAAATGTTTTACCTTTTCATCATTTCCCAGTTGAATCTGGGATCCACTGTGCGGCTGAAGCCTATTTCATTGGGCTTGTGTAGGTTGTTTCGGTTGGGTCAGATGAGAACGTCCCTGTGTGGTCCTGCCCACGGCCTCTACTGATGTACTGACAAAGTATCTAGGGAAGGTTTCCCCGCAGTTCCGATGTCTGCTCGGGTTTCTGCAGTAAAATCTGTGTGAACTACTCACCCTTGCCTAGCATCAGCCAGAGGGCCCCTGCTCTAGGAATCCAGGTCCCCCGAATTCCCTTGGCAGGCCAGAAAGAGCTAGGGAGAAAGGCAGAAAGGAAATACCATCCCTGTACTGTTTTCTCTCTTCTTTCTAAGTTTCCTGACTGTCCTTCTATACTGTGAGCCTCAGTGGGGAGCTAGTGAGGAAACAGAAAGAGGGGGTTCCTGCTTAAGCTTAACTACAAACTCTGATCTTGTTTACTTCGGTTAAGTGATGAAGGCCATGACTACTGGCCCTCTGGGCACACACAGCCAATCTAATAGCAGCTCTTTGCAGAGGCCTCCCAGGCCAATGTCTGCACCAAATCAGCCACCAAAGCTGTGCTTATTTAAATATCTCCTTCATGGATGAAACTCTCGAAACTTCCTGTGCAGTGACGAGGTAGATGAGGTGTGTCTGTTCAGTGCAGGTGTGCCTGGCGTGTGCCTCTGGGAACGTGAGTCTGAGCACGGGGCCACCCCCTCCGGACTCCCGTGACAGATCCTCAGTGTGGTCGGGCCAGCATTCGGGGTCTCTCTGCCGCAAGGCACGTGGTCCACGTGGGCTCAGCCCCGAGGGAGCAGAGGCTTGCTACCGATCTTGTTCTTCCCAGGAAGACTTCGCAGATAGGACCGAAGGCAAGGCCACACACTGGGCGCAGCGGGGACAGAACAGGCCCGGCTGTGACACAGATGAGAGGAATGTGCTGGCTTTGCCGAGGCCCAGTGCCTGGCCTGCAGGGGGAGCGACCAGGTGGGGGCCCAGCACCACTTGAGAACTCTGTGAGCTCCCGGCGGCTTTCTCGTGGAGGAAAGGTCGGATGGCCTGGGGTGAGGTTGCAGACCTGGGCGGCCAGGCTCGGGGAATGCCTCGGCTGTGCAGAATGATACCAACAGCAAGTCTGCACGCCCCAAAGAGCTTTCCCTTCCCCTCAGCTCAGCCTCACTTCTCATTTCACGAGAGGGCTTGTGAGCCC
>PISX010024143.1:0-28498 GCA_004024625.1 Mellivora capensis | reverse complement strand
TTCTTTCCTTTGGGTCTTTATATTCTCATATCTCAAATATAAGGGTTGGTTTAAAGGAGTAATTTTCTAAACTCTTTCAGCTTTGAGTATGTTATCCATATAAAAATTTACAGAAATCCAATATGTAAAAGGCATAAACAGGTTTCCTCTCAGGAAGAAGCAAAGATTGGGACTCTAGAACCCTGTCCTCATTCTGTCCTCTTCATCTGCCTCCAGAATGAGGAGTTCTACAGAAAATGGTTTAGAAAATAACAGCTAGACAATCCTGCCATCACCAAAAAAAGAGCCCATAAAAATCCACGCCCAATCAAAACAAATGAGTCCTGGCTCCCATGCCAACCTTTCCTGAGGGCACCATAAAGCCTCAGAGGGAAGAAAGTACTTTGGAGACACAACACTTAAGTGTAACCACCCCACACCCTTGCCTAAAACAAAAATCCTTCCTGACCAACTGGTAATGAGTACATATAATGGGAAAAACTCATGAGCAAGTTGCCACTTCCAAGAATGGCAATGCCATTTCCTCTTCTCCACCATGTAAAATGTGTGCCAAAGAAATCAGAGAAAAAGAGTAATGTTCTAAACATAGAGTGTTCCACCTAGAGGGTGAGTTCTATGCTCGCCTGGAAGAAATCTAGACCACTGAAGAAATGCATGGGCATCTGAAGAGAAAAAAGGACAGCCAGATCATTCTTTTCACTTTGATGAATTTGAGCCAATGTAGGCACACATGCTTATACGTCCAGCACTCGATTTTGTTTTGTGTTCAGGAAGTTCTGTATACACAGCCTCCAAATATGGCACCAGGGCACAATGCATATTTTCAGCCGAAGGAAAATAGCTGAAGGTCATTCCAACCTTCCCCCACCCTTCCTCCCTGAAACAGATCATAAAGCTGTTAGGTGAGGGGGGGCCACCCCATCCTTGAAGGAAAGAAGCATCCTTATCTCCTAAGACAAAGGGATGCCCCAAAGAATCCAAACAATTATATTCCTTCATGACTGGGCACTTGTCACCAAACCTAACCTACAATGGCTCCTATCTCTTTCTTTGGGTCTTCATTTCCTTTTTTTTTTTTTTTTTAAGATTTCATTTATTTATTTGACAGACAGAGATCACAAGTAGGCAGAGAGGCAGGCAGAGAAAGAGGGGGAAGCAGGCTCCCCACTGAGCAGAGAGCCCGATGCGAGGCTCGATCCCAGGACCCTGAGATCATGACCTGAGCCGAAAGCAGAGGCTTAACCCACTAAGCCACGCAGGCGCCCCGGAGTCTTCATTTCCTTATGAAGGCTCCTTATCATGTAAAACTTTTATACATTTTTATGCTTTTCTCCTATCATCTTTGTCAAGTTAGTGTTCAGACCCAGCCAGGGACTCTAAGTAAGTCAGGAAAACTTTTTCCTCCCCTACAACTGTGTGGGATTGAATAAAAAATACAAAAGGTTGGGACGTCTGGGTGGCTCAGCTGGTTAGGCGTCTGTCTTCTGCTCAGGTCATGGTCCCATGGTGCTGGGATCGAGTCCCGCATCAGGTTCCCTGCTTGGCGGGGAGCCTGCTTCTCTCTCTCCCTCTGCGTGCTCTGCCTGCTGTTCCCCCTGCTTGTGCTCAATCTCTCTGAGAAATAAATAAATAAAGTCTTACAAAAAAAATACAAATGGCACAGTACCCCCAAAAGGGGGAGGGGATGATGAGAATAGCTAATGAGCCCCAACAAAATAAATCTTATCAAGAAAACAAAACAAAATACCCTCCATCGTGATAAAGAATCAATGTGTTGCCTTTCCCCTAACTTGCCCTTTGTTGTAAGATAGTCAACTCTTAAGAGGGAAAATTTTAGTGCAGTCCATCGTGAAGCTTGGGTGGGGAAAGGGGAGCCTGCAACTCCCAATTTTAACCCAGCTGGAAGCTTTAAAAAGTGTTTCAGTCCCAAATCGCAACCGTTTAATGACAAAGTAAGATATTCTTTCTTGTTCCTGATTTTTAAATTAAGAAACTCAGAACAAAAGGGTTTTTAAATGCATTTCTGTAAGGTAGAAATTAGGTTCTTTTTGCTTTTCAAATAATAGGTGGTTCCTCCAAAAATTAAAGACTAGAACACTGAGGAAAGGATCAAATAAAAGAGAGAAGTAGGAAAGAAACGAATTAAATTTATCTCACAGAGAACAGGTAACCAGTGTGTTATCGATCTGGCTTTGTTACAGATGATGTCCTTGTCTCTCTAAGTCTGATCAGAGAGGCGCGGGGCTGGGGGGGGAGGTGGTGTTAAAGGAACTTTAAGTTTCTTATCTGAGAAATTAAAGAAGTGGATTTAGGTGACATCTGTAAGAGCCCTTCCTATCTTATGATGTTATTTCTCTAGTAAATCTCAGAAGAACTAGAGAGGACTGCCAGAATTTAGGGTACTAAAAAGTCTTGCAGGCCTGGACAGGGGCACAAACAGGAGAAAAACACCCACCTGAATATGCAAATTATGAGTCTTCGCCATGTTTCCCAGTTTACCCAACAAAGTGTCGGAGCAGGAAAGGGAAAAACGTGGTGTCACTATGGGCTTCACTCTAGAATACTGGAAATAATTTTTAAAAAATTAATAAGGAAATTATAGCTATCGTGAATGTGTGACATACCCCAACATGCAAATCATACAACATGATAATTTCATATCTTCATTTAGGGGGATAGTCCCCCATTCGAAGAGTGGGTGGAAGCAGTGGGTTTCATGGAAACAGCTCCTGGCTGAGGACAAGAGAGAGAATATTCTACAGCACCAAGTTCAATGGAAGAAGATCCTGTCTCAAATGACAGATAGTCCCAGTCCTACATCCATGTAAGGTTCAGTCGAGGCCTTGACTAGGTGGCCTTCCTGGAGAGAAATGGGAAGCAGAAGAACTTCTAAAGGGGGTTGATATGGAGAGACTCAGAGAGAAGTGGTGGCCTATTCCCCATCTACATCTTGGGGAGGAGTGCTGGCCATGGCCTCCTTCAGGACGTCTGGCGGTAGCACTGGCTCTGGTGTCACCCAAGGTGAAGGCTGAGCAGGACAGAAGGGCTCAAAAGAGGAGTGGTGAGCATGAGGACCCACAAAGCTTCACCTAGTTCTCCCGAGATTAGACTGAAAGTAATAGGGTTCTCACAGTTTCCAATGAGACTTCAAAAGGTGGGAAGGGAAGGGTCTGGCTTGCCAATCTAAGAGATTGCACAATGGAGCTACTAACTGGCCTGCTGGGAGTGGGGGGAGGCACCAGTAATGCCTCCGTAGGCTCACCAACACCAGGGCAATGCAGAGAGGAGTGGCTGGCTGAGTGTCTGCAGGCCATGTGACATACCACGCATTAGGGACCAAGGCGGCCAACGCCTGGGGCATCACGGTGGACACCACCTGTGCTCTAGACCAGATCAGGGTGTACAAGAGGCCAGAGCCAATGCTGGTGTAGCCAACTTCCCATTGCTCCCAATCTGTCCACATCCGTGAAGTCCTCTCTCACCTCCCCAGGGACCAGTCCTGTGTGATTAGAAGGTTCCAGAGAAAAGGAAGGGAAAACCACTGAAGAGACAAAAAAGCCTGATCGCACAGAGTTGAGTTGATGGGTCCACTGTAAAAATAGTTGAAGGCTCCGGGGAAATATTTCTGCACGCATGGAGTAAGCCAAACACACACAGACTAATCTTTACCAAACAACTTGATAGCCAATCTTACAAATAACACAAAAGCAATCCAAAATCAAGCTGGGAATAAGCTTACTTACATTCTTTTGGAGCATCCGTGACACAAATCTGAAATAAAGCAACAAATGGCTAAGATGGAAAATTTTGGCATTTTTAAATAGATTTTTTGAAAGGGTGAAAACATGATCCTTATATGTCTTAATTTCCATGCAAACATTTCTAATGCCATACATGTCTCCCCACCACCAATTAAAGATTAACAAGTAGTAATTACTCTGCTTTCTCATTTGCAGCCAGAGAGATAGAGTGCAAAATCACAGGGAAATGCAATTTTACCCCCTAACATCAGCTGGGCTGTTCATGAGTATTCCCATATCACTCAAGCCATTCCACTGGCTTAAGTTCTATTTGGGGAAATGTTGCAGGATGTTGTGCTCCGTGGATATTGGATCGCTGGCATCCTATGCACCCAGAGGCATTTCGAAGCCGTAGGCTCTATGGGCACAGATGATGGAGTAAGGCTGATGGAAGAGGCCAGAGATGGCTGTGAAATGGAGAGGGCAGGTCGGGGGGAAGGGGGTGGGTGTTGAGGAACGAGACCAGATGGCATGGGGGTAGCAATCAGGGATGGTGGTATCCGCAGAGCATATGAAATGGCAGTTTGTGCCCCAACCGAAAACATTTACTAGCTAGCTTTCTGCGTTGTGGTGGTCTTTTGTTTCAGAATAAAATGTGGATTAAGGCTTGCTATGACCACAAACACACATCCATAGACAAGTTCAGCATGTGGCCAATGGTAAGAGGAAGGTGATGCTTCGGTCCTTCTGTGAGCACATGGTGGTTCCTAAGCCATCCTTTCCAGAGGACACAGTTAAGGTGAAGGAGGTTTGGAATTGTAGAAAGTTGGGCTTCCAAAACTTGCATCAGGATAGGTTAGGTCTTGGGGAAGATTTATAAGTAAAGAACGTTCTTCTATAACTCTTGGATGTCGAATGTCAGACAATGCAATTCCTTGTCAAATCAAATGCTCGGGGGACTATGGAAAAGCCATTAAAGAAAGGAAATTAAAGCCATTAAAGAAAAAGAAATGTAGATAAAGTACTTTTGGGATCCACAGACTATTCCAATGCAATCTAAAAAAATATAACAGAAGCTCATGATCTCAGGCAAGAGGATGATCCCACCACCAAAAGGAATCTGAAGCACAGACCATACACTTAAAGCAAGTTCAATTTGGGCGCCTGGGTGGCTCAGTGGGTTAAAGCCTCTGCCTTCAGCTCATGTCATGATCCCAGGGTCCTGGGATGGAGCCCTGCATCGGGCTCTCTGCTCAGCGGGGAGCCTGCTTCCTCCTCTCTCTCTCTCTGCCTGCCTCTCTGCCTACTTGTGATCTCTGTCTGTCAAATAAATAAATTAAATCTTTAAAAAAAAGAAAAGCAAGTTCAATTTGCAGGAGAAGCCTCCATCTGTAATAAAGGAGAGGGAAGTGGTAAATAATTAACTTTTAAAAAGAATCCTTCATTTCACAAAGGGATTCACCATAGGACTCCTATATCAAGTTCCCAGAGGCTTCGAAGTGGTACTGACATGCAACATTTTCTTTAGGACCAGACCACCTGCATAAAGAAGGGCAAACCCACACAGTGCCCTAGGTGCGAATGGGCCGGTTCACAGAGTTGCCTCTCTCCGTCTCTCAGCCCATCAGTGCCTCAGAGGGACCACCCACAAGACCACTCAGGACGCATGTACCTCTCAGCTTCCTTGATTGACTCCTCGGTGGTTTCCTTGTACTCTGGAACAGTGGCATTCATATCCATGCAGACTTTGCCCACAAGCGCCCGCTGCCCAAATTTATCTGTGAGAGGTGCACGCAAACAGAATGTGAAGTTGTGCTTTTTCCCCCAACAGTATATCCCTCCCGAGCCTTTAGAAAACACACTTAAATTGAAATCATCATGAAAACACAAGTGAGAATATGAAAGGTCATCACACCATGAAAGAACAGGAACAACGACAACCACACCAAATTCTGTAAGTAGTTCAAGGTCTTCCACTGACTATTCCTTGGATTACTACCAGGATGATGATAATGATTAAGGTCTAAACCCATAAGTGCCCAGCGTCCTCTGTTACGTGTAAGGTTATGAGGAATACACCAATAATGTCTATAGTGTCTGGCACATAGGGCTTAGAAAAGATAGCACTACTTTTCTTAACCGTAGCAAGGCCAATATTATCATCAGTGGGGAATTTTACTTAGTTGCCTAGCAACTCTCAGCACTGAGGAACCAGTCCTCCCTAGAGGTCCTAGAAAAATTTTATTTCTGCTAGAACGTTGAAGATACTGTTTGTCCAGTCTCTGCCTCTGTCATAAGAGTCTTGCAAAGGTCTTTTGCCTCTTTCCCCTGTAATTCACTGTGATACCTGGCCATTAGATGACTCTTCCCTGAAATACCATCTTCACCACATACCTCATCTTGTTCAAAATATTTGAGTATCTGATGCATATTCGAACCTCTCCATAGTCTGAACCATCCCATCTGCCCAACCTCTTCTCCCATCCCACCATGCGGTGAATCCTGTCCTCCAGTTCAGCTGTTCTGTTCCTTGCTTCCACTATCCACTGTGGATGTCCCTGTCCCCATACCTTTGTCCATGTCATTTTCCCTGTTGGGAGGACATTTTCCTCCCCCAATTTGATGTTCCTGTATAGCCCCATTCAAAGGCCCCTCTCTAAATTCTTTCCAGATGATCTGATTCTGAGTCTTCTCTGCCTCCTCCAAAAATAGCAATATATATTTTCAGTGCTACCCTTTAAGCCTCTGGCAGAAACTACCTTGGCCAGTGAGCAGAAGTATCAGCGCATCAGCCAATGGTATTTACTGAGCATCTGCTATGTTCTGGGCGCTGTGCGAGGTACGAGTTTTGGAATTACTAATCTAAAGCCAGTCTCGGATCTGCTTACTAGCCATGTGACTTGGGCATGTTACGGCCTCTGAGCATCAGTTTATCCATCTGTAACATGAGGGCATGAATGCCTACTTCCAAAGGCCATTTGCAACTAAGCTGAGATAATCCATGGCGAGTGCTCTGTGCGAAGCCAGGCATCTAGCACGAGCACAGCCGCTGTTAATAGTTACTAATCAAGGAGTGTGGTTATTAATCGTTAATCCCATCTGGCTCCTCAAGGGCAGAGACTATATTCTATTTCATTGTGTTCCCATCTTCTAGCACAGTGCCCTGAGCGTAGCCAACAGCCAAGACATGTCTGCGTATTATAATATAATAAACTGTTGCCACAGTGAGAATTAGTAAACCTGTTTCCAAACGCCCTAAACTAATACACAAAATTCACACCCATACACATCATTCTGGAACCAAAACCATAAATAAATAATCAAATTATGTACACAATAAAAAGCATTCAAGGGCCATACACATACACCTAATTACTCACAAGAAACGCAGTGCTCAAATTCTAGCAATTAAAAGGCAGGACAGCCCACACATATAAGTCACTGCCGGGCACGGTCTGACTGTCTTGGCTTGAGGTGCCCATAATTCATGCTTTCATTTCCTCACCTGTAATTTCTGCAAGGAGCAGAGATGAGTCAGTGTGAATTGTTCCAAAGTAACAAGCTGTGGTTGTTCCATTCTTCAGTGTTCTCCTCTAAAAATAAATCACAAAAAACCATGAATTGCGTGTGCCCAGAAAAGTCACATGGCAAATAAAGATGAAATAGAATTCTAGTTTTTAATTTTAAAATGTTTTTATTTAAAGGTATGCCATCTTGGTATGAAATACGGTTAAGGTAAATGGCAAAAGTATTTATATTCCGGAAGTGTGAGCTGGAGAAGAAGCTGGTACTTCTGATTTCCTAGATTTCACACAGATCCGTGCTGCAGAATTCACAAAATGTAATACTAATTAATTCCTTGGGTTTTAGGATTATTTAAGGATATCCAAACTTTATTGCATCAAGGGATGAGTAAATGAGATTTTTTTCCATTTTCTACAAGAGGGCAAAATTATTCAGCCAGATTTCTAGTTTAACCTAGCAGGTTAGTAGCACATTTCACTAACCTAACAGTATAGGAGTATAAAATGTATCAACCCAGAAGAAAGAGACATGAGCAAAGGAAGGAATTCTTCATACTCTTAGAAGACAAAAAAAAAAAAAAAAAAAAAAAAAAAAAAAAAAAAAAGGATGAAAACCTGGAGGTTACTCTGGAAGGAGAGAAAGAAGTGTAGAGCTCTTAAGAGAGAATTGGCTAGCTGTCTGTATACAGCTGATTAAACCTGGCAAGACCCTTCTCCTCCTTGCTGAAATCAGCCAACCACCCCAACCAGATACTTGCAGGAGAGAATTGCTCTTACAGAAACTTACAGTCGTATTTGAAGACTGGACACCCACTATGGCAAGGTACAGCAGAGACCGGAAAGAGTTTTAAGTGGATAATCTGGCTGACCCTCTGGATCCTTGGTCACTTTTTCCCCAAAATGTCACATATGCAAGTCCCACCACTCCTGGCAGGACTCAAGAACTCTTTCCTAGAGAAGATGAATGGTTCTAGAAGGAAGATATCCTCACAATGGCATTTGGGGCCCAGAGTTGAGAAGGCTGTTCACTGCCATCACTGTTTATCCTATAATGAAGTTCCCTCGTCAACAAGTGCCACCCCAACCAGACTTCCAATCAGTATTTTAGAGCATCACACTTAAATATGAAATGTATGCTCAAGGTTCAATAAACATTGGAGGAAAGTTAGTATAAAAAAAGAGGAGGAGGAAGAAAAAAAATCTCAGAGGAAAGAGGCAATCTATAAGGCTAGAAGGAAGCTTGATTAAAAAAAAAAAAAAAATCTATGGGGGCGCCTGGGTGGCTCAGTCAGTTAGGTGTTCGACTCTTGATTTCAGCTCAGGTCATGATCTCAGGGTCATGAGACAGAGTCCCAAGTCAGGCTGCATGCCCCAATCAGACTAAAGTGAACTCAAAATTAAAACAGAAGTGTAATCTAATGTTTTCTATACTCTCAAAATTTTACACACATTGTGGCTTGAAGATGAACTCAAAATAGAAAGTGTCGGCTCTTCAGCAGGAAGGACAATGGAAATGCCACAGAGACAAGGACATTAAATCTTTCTAAGGCAGGGGAGGAGGGTTGTTTTTACTAAATGAGAAATTGCACTTTCACGTTGGACTGGGACAAAATAGAAAGTTCAAGAATCTGCCCAAATTATAGTTAAAGAACAGGACAGAGAGAAACCACAGAGAAAAAAGGGCAAACAAAGGAGGGAGAGGAGAAAGGAAAGAATCCCAAAGCTACTCTTACTGGTTCCCACTGAGTTCAGCCCATTTCACAAAGCAGCTACATGTGTGCGACTTACGTAATTGCAAGAAAGAAATTTGTCTTTAAGTCCTACCTGAGGAGGCCACCTAACATACAGCCGCTTCCCTTCATTTGTTCTATATTTGGGCATCCTGGACCCAATGCCACCCTAGTTTCTCATAAGCTTTCAAGAGGGCTCTTCTCTTAGTGACGAGTTTGCATTTTTCCCATTTATAAGAATCTATCAAGAACATCGGGCTGTGGGTAGTGTTTCTCAATCTTTCCCCAGCCTTCAGTTCTTGACAAGAAAGGTTTTGAGACCAAGCTTTTTGAGCTCAAAATAGATGCCAAACATAGGATGACTACAAACTTCAAGACAAGTAGCGCTGGCTTCTTAACAGAGTAGATGATCTGCATTTCCACTGGGCTGAAAGAGGGAGGAAAGAGTGGCCTATTTTCTTTCGATTCATCTTATACCTCCATGGTTTGACAGCTCTCTGGAATTAGCTGGATTCATCAGTTGAATCTTTGACAACCCCACAGAGTAAGCATATTCGTTCTATTACCCAGAATATTCGCAACTAGTTTATCTTGGCACCTTGACCAGGGATCTCAGTCTCCAATCCCTTGACTGCAAACGATATGATGTATAGATTCCTGAGCCTTCTAGCGTTTTTAGTTTATTCCAGTGTAATTGGAAACTGTAATATCCCATCCATTTGCAATGTTTATTTTTTTAAGATTTTATTTATTTGACACAGAGAGAGAGAGCACAAGTAGGCAGAGAGGCAGGCAGAGAGAGGAGGAAGGAGATTCCCCGCTGAGCAGAGAGCCTAATGCGGGGCCCGATCCCAGGACCCTGAGATTATGACCTGAGCTGAAGGCAGAGGCTTAACCCACTGAGCCACCCAGCCGCCCGGCAGTTTGCAATGCTTAAAGGAGGATAATCCAGGCTTGCTTTACTGGGATTTTTTCCCTAAGTAATCTCGGGAGATGTTTGCTAATATATACTTTAAATTGCTTGCATAGTAAATGATCAACATCATCTATGGCACAAAACTCTAGGGTCTTGATTTACCCATTTGCTGAAGCATAGATCTAGAACTGTTTTATGAAGGAGAAAATAAAACAAACAAACAAAAAATGGCTTGGATCTCTTCATATGCATGGTCTTAGCATCCCTGAGCAGTCTTCAGTCTAGGGACGGGTTCTAGTTAACAAATCTCAACTTCTACGGATTTCAGCCATATCATCAGCTCATCTGACTATTAAAGTATGCAGGCCTGCCGGCTCATCACCAGAAACACAGGAAGTAGGCGATGCAAGTATCTGTCAAGAATAAAATCTATTTTGCACTCACTGACATTAAATACTTAACTCTGTTACAAGAAGTAGTATTTGTGGAGTACTGCCTGAAGGATATATGGTACTAGATACTCTAAATGTCTAAACATAAAACAGTGATATATTTGGGTTTTAAAAAAAAATACTATAGCACCTTAATAATATATATTTTGACAACATAGCATGCATCTACATGAAATATTATTGAAACGAATTTTTAAGAAAATCACTATAAGGAATAGAAATGCTTTACCTTAACAAATATCTTCTTTTTTATCATATACACAGTGCAAATTACATCACTGATTTTCCTCCCTGGGTCAGCGGCTAGAAACTTAAAGTTGACCTTGTGGCAAATTCTGACAACTGCATGGTATATGTTTCCCTCTCAATTTTATTTTCCTTTCCCCCTTTTCCCTCTGCCATGCTTTCATGACTCATTTGCTTCCACTGTGTACTATGCTATTTTAAGATGTCTCAAACCCTTTTAAGAACAATGAGAAGGATAAACAAATTCTGAGAAAAGATCTGGTGTGGTTAACACAATTCATTAACACAGTGGCCCAGCAATTTCACGCACTGTGTTAGTCCTTCTCAGTTTTTCTGGTATCATGTGGATGCAGGCTAAATAGGTAAGAACCACCATTACACTGAATTTATGATTAAGGAAGTCAAGTACACACAGGATAGCTCTCGCTTTTACTCCTCAAGGCTTGAATGATACGATACCAGGGGAAATGGCAGGATGGCTAGGTAACCGTATCAGGCTTATAATACTGTCACCATCACATAGCCAACTACATCTATGGGTCCAGCAACAATGCAGAAATGTTTAGACTAAGCACACTGCATGACAAAAGGTAGGGGTCAGATAAGAAGGTACTTGCAAAAGGTATTCTCCATTGCTGAAGCTACTTCTGGTTGCTGAGTGGATTTGGCACAGGGTTTGGGGTAGAGAGAAGGGGACCGATTTCCCTGAGAGAGTGGAAGTAAGGACATCTTCTGAGCCCTCACTATATGGTTGGCACACGCGGCAGTCACTGGTCAATGACTTGAACTAGCTCCATCGCTCCCTCTAGTGGTGTTAATGCTCATCACATTCCCACGTACCCCGCTATAGGAAACCATCCTATTTTCCCTCCTTGGGAAGCTACTAAAATAACGTGAAATCCTTCTAACTGTAATTTTAACTTTTAATTTTAAATTTCCTTGCATTTTTAAGGCAAAAATATACAATGCTTACTGTGTGTCAGACACTATTCTGAGAACTTCACAAATATTAACTTATCATAACAATCCTATGAAGTAGTTACTATCATGATCTCTACTTCATATTACAGATGGGGAAAATGAGTCACAGAACTTTCCAAAGGTTACACAGCTATTCCATATGGTCCCCAGAACAGCACTGTGGATTGGCAGGAGTAAGGGAACACACACGTGCATGGAACTCAAATATAGTAACTTGAAACACAAAAAGTAACAGATCGAGAGTCAAGAGAGCCCACCAGATAGGGGATTTGAGGACTTGGATTCAAGTTTTCTCTCTGCTAGGGGTTAGCTTGTGTAGAAGACGTAGATGGTCCACACACCCCTGGGGCTGTGAAAAAAACTGAAAATGTCTCCACGGTCCACTCTAGCCTCAGCTGCCTGTGCTTTGTAACTAAAATATGCCCCAAGAAATGGATGTGTCTACCGGTGATTTGGTCATAACACACTGCTACTCACAAGCAATATACTTACGACAACTCTGGTATATACTTCTTCAGCGAAGTCGATGTTCTGGAATTTGAGTTCTGTAGGAAATGTGTACATGGTCAGCCAGTCCAAAAGTGGCAGGTCCACATTACTCCCAGCAAAAGAATACTGAGGGGCATGGATGTGTGTATCAACCAGCCCGGGCATGAAGAACTCACTGGAAATAAATACAAAGGGAGAAGAATTTAATAACATCTTCAATCATTTTCCATATCTTTAAATCCCATTTTCTCTCCACAGTGATTTAATTGTTCACCCCATGTAGGTTAGAGCTAACGCAATCAGATGACTGTAAATTCTCCTCTTATCTAGGGATCAAGAAACAGAAGTGAAGCTCGCTGGGAGACCTATGGCTCATACACTGGAATGGCGGAATGGCTGGTGTGAGGTTAACCAAAGATGGTCGAGGCAGGCAGAAGCACCGCACGGAGAAGAAGCAAAGCAGTCATGGAACAAGACATCCGATGACTTTGTTCTCATAACTGGAGGTTGTAGGACGGAGAGCAAAGATGAGAAAAAAGGTCTTTAAAGGTTCTAGAGCCATGCTGAGGAATTACTCCCAAGTCATTAAGGATGACTGGTAATGATAGTGGCCACACTGCTAGACTCACGGGTCCTCTAGACCTTGGCTGACTCCAAGAGATCTGGTAGGGGCTGGGCTCTGAAATGAAGCAGCAGGAGCAAACTGAGGCTGGTTAGTGACAGGCCGTCTTGGGAGATGAGACTGCCCCGGGGTGGGCAGTGTGGGATGGGTAAGTGAAGACACAGCCCCCGGGCTCGGACAGCCTTCTCCAGGTGCTGCTGATCCCTCCTGCTCGTCCCTTGGACCACCAACTAATTTTCATATTTCCACTGATTCTTGTAACAGAAAGTCCTGGAAAGATGTTTTGAAGGGTTTTCAAGGGCACTGCCCACAGATTCGAGGCAGCCCCCAAACTAAGAGACACTTAGAACGAATCCAGTTCACGGTCTCTGTTAAGTGTCTACACACATCCAAACAGATATCTGTCAGAAGACTATGTACCACCACCAGCAACCCCTGAGAAAATATTAATCATATTTTAGTATGAAGAACTTGAGCTCAAAAGTTGACATAACGAGGAATCCCTTATGCTACCAATTCAAATGTATACCACCTCAGTGAAAGGCAAACAGAGCCCGGGGTATCTATAAAATGCACTATGTTTAAAGAAATAGGAACCAGGAATGGTGGCCATGATGTTGATGGGAGCCACAGCGGATAACGTTTACTGAAGAGGTACGTGTACTGGGCACGCCATCCGTGTGTGTTGCATACTTGTGGGAGGCAGTTTGCTACAGGGGTTAAGTATATGCGTTCTCAGGGCGCCTGGGTGGCTCAGATGGTTAGGCATCTATCTGCCTTGAGGTCAGGTATGATCCCAGGGTCCTGGGATCGAGCCCCACATCGGGCTCCCTGCTCAACAGGGAGTCTGCTTCTCCCTCTCTCTCTCCTCTATCTGCCCTGCTTGTGCTCTCTCACTCTCTCTGTGAAATAAATAAAATCCTTAAAAAAAAGAGAGAGACTTAAAAAAAATATATATATATATATATATGTATATATATATATACATTCTTGACTCAGACTGCTTGATTTTGAATTCAGACCCCACCATAAACAAACAGTGGGATCATCGACCTGCTATTTAACTTCCTTGTGACTCAGTGTCCCCTTATATACAACGGAGATGGGAGTTACACCATAGGGCTGTTGTGAGGATTGTTAGCAAGTGTAAAAACAGTGCCTGGATAATAAAAAGCACTCAAAAAAATAGTAGTTATGATGATGTAATGCTCACAATAAACTTACGAAGTAGTGCTGTTATCCTCATTGGCAGAAGAGAAAACTGAAGCTCAGGAAATGTAAATAACTTAAAAAAAAAAAAATCACTCAACTAGTCAATTTTGGAGCCTAGATTCCAATCCAGGTGGTTTGCCTGCAGGCTCGGTACTCTCGGTCACCACCCTTCTGAGGACAGACATCATCCTCCGCTTTGGCAGGGAAGAGCCATGACAAGCTCGTATGGCAAGAAGGTGGCAACGTGGGGGGCACGCAGCACGGGGGGGTGAACTATGGATTCCTCTCAGGCGGGAGTTGCTGACCTCTCAGGACACCTCAGTCCTGGGGCTTTTCCTGTCTCCAACACCATGAAATGAAATGGCTGTGTGATTTGTTCATGTTGTTGAGTTGTTTAATCAAATAAAATTTCCCAAATACCTGGTAAATTTTTAAAACTTTCCTAAACCTTGTGGGAGGTCCCAAGGGAAATAAGACGTTTGTTGTCTTCAAAGAGTTTATAATCTAGCTGAGCAGATTAGGGGTGGGTGAGGCTGTCTCTATTGGGTGGGGGGAGACGGGAGAGGGAGATAGAGAGAAAAGTAGATCTGGTCAAAGTATAAAGGATCTTAGTGGGCAATTTCACTCCTAGTGATTTACCCAACTGAAATAAAACAGACGCTTATGAAAAGCACCACAAAAATATTTAGAGCAGGTTTATGTATCCTAGCCTCGAACTGGAAACAGTTCAAATACCACAGGAAAACAGATAAACAAGAACTGTGGTATTTCAACACAACGGCATACGATTTAGCAATAAAAAAGAAAGAACTACTGATATAAACAACAAAATGGATGACTCTCGGAAACTTTACGAAGAATGAAGAATCCAGACACAGGAATTACTGATTTATTCCAGTCATATGACACTTAAAAACAGGCAGAAGTAATCTATGTGATAGAAAAAAATTGAACAGGGGACGAGGGGCTGGAAGGGGCACAAAGGAACTTTCTAGGCTAATAGGAATGTGTTATATCTTGATCGGTATATGTGGGTCACATAGTTACATGTGTCTGTCAAAATTTATCAATGTACATACCTAAGATCTGTGCACTTTACTACATAAAAAAAAGTTTCAAAAACAACAGCCAAAAACAAACAAACAAATAAACAAACCCCATCTTAGAAAGGGTCTTGAACAATCAGCTCAGTGAGTTAACTGGTATTGGCTGTTCTCTAGCCAGGAGGGAGGGGATGGTGAGGATACTTGTTACTTTGGTTTTTTCTTCTCTTTTGCAGAGCTGTGACACACAGAATCTCGGCTGTAGGATATGAATTTGGCCGTGGCAGGGATGTGCGGGGAGACTCCATCCATGACATTTCTGAATAAAGATTATGGTGATAAGAACAGAAAGGAGAAGATGAATACACAAGAAAAAGCTTGATATTTTATTAGCTCTGGGCAGCAAAGGAGAGGAATGAGTCCAAAAGAGAGCTTTTGAGCATGTGAAGCTGATTATAAGACATGATGTGCAGGGAATGTAAGAGGAAATCCCACGTTGAGGGCAGGGTGATGTTATTAAGTCTAGAGTCAGTGTGATCTCCAAGGGTCCAAAGAGCATCAGAAACAGGGGATAAGAGGAGACAGATTCAGGTCTGAGAGTCTGCTCTGCAGAGGTAAGCCTCGTGTTTGATGGTGCCAGCGATTTCTGTGGATAAAGAACAAAACTGAATCTTGAGCAGCACCGTCCACTTACAAGAGTAAGAATGAGGAACACAAGGCCATGCTCCTTCTGGGCAGAGCTGTCAGGAGGACTGAGGGAGACCCAGGAAAGAGAGGTATCAAGGACAGCAATGAAGGGAAAGGAGTACAGGACAGAGACTTGTCAAGGGCAAGAGCCAAGTAGTCTCGGGCAATGAGAACTCTCATTTCTATGCAGTGGTTGGGGAGACACCTGATTTCATGTGGATTCAGTCCTATACCGTAGAATACTTACCAGATCTCTAGAATGGTTTAGTTACTGTCCTACGTGTGGAAAAGAAACCCATAAACACGAAAGATCAGTGTGTAGAGAAAGTAATGGACAGAGGGAGAAATCCCTTTAAAAATTTTCAGTAGTGGAAGAATGGGAAGGTAGGGGGAAAGGGAAAGTCATGTTTTGTTGAGCATTTTCTTAAGGAAGCAGAGATGAAGGAACTCTTTTCAATTTCGCTCACTCACTAGCTTCATTGCCTTAGAAAAGCTCAACTTCCCCATGGGTCAGTATCATTAATTTCATATTCTGGACCTGTAGTGCTGGCCAGTCTGTATCAGAATCTGAGGACAAAGAAGACTGTTTGCCCCTATATACACTTATCAAAACACCCACTCATATTTTAACCAAGTGGACAATGTTAATGAAAGCTCTACCATCAAAACATATGACTATCTAGAAGGTTCTGAGTTGCCCAAGCTGTTTGCTCAACATCGTCAACCCTCATTCACCTGCCAGCCAGGAGGTGTGATGGCCCTGTGGGCTTGGGAACCTCAGGCTCTTTGAAAATGACCATTTCCTTGCCCAACAGTGCAGGGGTGTAAAACAATAACATCCTGTCTTTACTTAAAATTTTGGTATTTTGTCCATAATGGGTTTTTTGCATTAATTTTGATTTTTTAAAATGGTGCATCAAACTATTACTTATCTTGATCCCTGAGTTTTTTCCCTTCCCGAATACCCTTAAATTCCTTGCCCAATGTGAATGCCTCACTTGTTTCAGCCTAATCCCGGCCCTGGTCCACGGCCACAATCTGATCCACTTCCATTAAAGCTCTGCTCAGAGTGCTGCGGTCGTTAATTTTCATTTAAGAAAATCCACATCCGGGGCCACCCGGGTGGCTCAGTCAGCTGAGTCTGCCTTCAGTTCAGGTCGTGATCCCAGGGTCCTGGGATCAAGCCCCACGTCAGGCTCCTGGTTCGGCAGGGAGTCTGCTTCTCCCTCGGGCCCTCCCCTTGCTTGTGCTTGCACATGCACTCTCTCCAATAAATAAAATCTTTAAAAAAGAAAAGAAAAAGAAAATCCACATCATGCTGAAATAGACCTGCAGGTACAGTTAAAGTGCCATCAGAGGCACCATCTTCTGTGATATCTTCACTGTGACTTACAGAAATTCAAGTGCATGTATCTGTGTGCTTGGTATGAGGTTTTCTACAAAGACCTCAGTCTTCCACCAAGGTTTATGTTTTTTCTTACCTTACCACTTCTCTGTGTGTGGTGCCTACAGAGGCCCCAGAATCTGTATTTGTCTGATGGACTTTCCTCCAAAAGCAGCCTCATGAAGAGGGGCCGAAGGATGTGAAGACCCACAGAAGTGTTCACCCCTCCCCCCATTCTCCAACCACTCCACCTCCTACCCTCAGCTCATCTACTCCCACAGCTTCTGCCCCCTTATCCGAAGGCCTGCCGGCAGGAGACCAAATATCAGTCAGTCCTCAACAGACATTCTCATACCAATCTAGCAAGAGGAAGCAGACAGTAACACAGAAGTGGTTAGAATTATCTCCCTGCCCACTGGATTCACTTCCGGGCCCACTGCCCAAGACCTCCCAAGCCCAGAGAGGCAGCAGGTAGGAAACCTGAACACAAATACAGGTGCACCAAAACTTCATTACGAACAGTCACCCCATCTGTCAGGACTGGGGCCAGCCCCTCTGCCTCCAAGCCTTATGGGTAACCCAGTTCACAGAACTGTTGCGGGGTCCTTAGGAGGCATCTCATCGCTGAGAACAATTATTTTGCTAACAGCCTAGCAGACGGGCTCAGAGAAGGGAAGTGACTTGCTTTCAAGCTATAGCGAGAGGATTCAAGCCAGGTGTTCCAATTCCTAGTTCACTATTCTCACTATACCACTCTGAAGTCACTTCCCAAGTTAAAACAATGCCTGTAGGGGCGCCTGGGTGGCTCAGGGGGTTAAGGCCTCTGCCTTCGGCTCAGGTCATGATCTCAGGGTCCTGGGATCGAGCCCCGCAGCCGGCTCTCTGGTCGGTGGGGAGCCTGCTTCCCCCTCTCTTTCTCTCTCTCTGCCAGCTTCTCTACCTGCTTGTGATCTCTGTCAAATAAATAAATAAAATATTTAAAAGAAATGCCTGTAGAATGAAAGTGATTATTATTGATTTTGGAACTTCCATTGACTTTGGAAACATACTTGCCCTGAAACAAGATAAAATCTTTGAGTTCAAAAAAAAAGTATTTTCTTCTTGGGTACCTGGATGGCACAGTGGGTTAGGCAGTGGGCTCTTGGTTTCGGCTCAGGTCCAGTCTAGGGTTTGTGACCTTGAGCCCCGAGTCTGGCTTGCACTCAGCAAGGAGTCTGCTTGAACTCCTTTATTCCTCTCCCACTGCCCCTCCCCCTCCAAAATAAATAAATAAATCTGTAGATTAAAAAAGTATTACCATCTCTATAAAACAAATCAACCACGCTATGAAGAGAGTGAGCCAATCATAGCAAACACGTTTTGAGCAAATATTAAACGCCCCTGATACACGGGGCGCCTGGGTGGCTCAGTCAGTTAAGCATCTGCCTTCGGCTCAGGTCATGATCTCCAGGTCCTGGGATGGAGCCCGGAGTCCTGGACTCCCTGCTCAGCGGGGAGTCTGCTGCTTTCTCTCTCTACCTCTGCCCCTTCCCCCTGCCCATTCTCTCTCCCTCCTCTGTCTCTCTCTCACTCAAATAAATGAATAAAATGTTTTTTAAAACCCACAATATAAAATGGCAGCTCAAATGCACTTTGGGGGATGGATGTTCCCTAACTGTGCTGCCCCTTACTGCTCCCCAAGCCTCCGTCTCTCCCCTACCCCCTCACCCCTGGCGGTGTCTCTCCCCCCCTCTTTATTTCCTTTCTTCCTTCCTATATACCTTCACAGAAGGTATCACAACCTATCACTGGCGTGCTTCCCTATCTGCGTACCTGCTTGCTCTCTGAGATCCCCGTGGGTTGTAAACCCTGCGAGAGCAGAGACCTTACACATCATTTTCTCCAGATCCTGGTTGTTGCACACAGTAAACTCCACAAAGATCTGCTGGAGAATTAAACGGATGATGGCAGCCTCCTGTTCTCAAAGCGTCCATCCTTCAGCTTCCTGTTCTCAAATTCCCGTCTCGTTCTCACCTCGCCCCACAAGGAAAAAAATAAAACCTCTCTGTCTCCGAGGCAGGTTTGTAATCGTCTGAGACTAGTGAAGGGCACTATTTAACAGCAAAAGGGAAGACGTTGGCTGTACTTACTGGTTGCTTAGTTCTCTTACTTCACACGGCTTGAAGCACCATTCTTTGGCCAGCTTTTCTTGTTGGGATGCCTCTTCTAAAAACACTATCTTTAAAAGAAAGAAAGAAGAATCCCAAATCAATAAGCCATAGGCATTTGTTGTAGTTAAATATCTAAATCTTTTTAAAAGGTGTTCGATAACCAAATGGGATAGAGTTCAGAGACAAAAGGACAGGGGTTTGCCTTTGCTTGACCAAGGAAGCAAACTGCATGAAATTTCTTTTTCTGCCTTTCTACAGCTACACATAAGACTTCAAAAATTCTAATTTGAAGATACAGGGTGTTAAAAATGGCTAATTGATATCTATTTCTCCTCACGTCCCAAAATGATTAAAGGAAACAATTATTTATAGAAAGTGTACCTCACTGCAGATGAATAAAAGACTTTTGTTAAGCTGTTAAAGGAAACTCATGTCCAGAGTATGGTAGTAGTATATCATGGGGAAAGTTATTAACACTGAATATAATTGCACATAATAACTGCCCGACAATCGAATCTTAGCATGAATTATGCTGATGCTCTGGTTCTGGCCATCTGCCAAAAAGAAGTCTGCTATATTTTTCCAGTACTGTGGATGAGAGGCTAACAGAGCAATCTCTTATGCTAACAGAGCCCTAACAACATGCACAACAGCTGGGGAACTTTGGAGGGACCTCTTAATTCTCTCTTGGTCTGGGTTCCCCATCTGCACCCTGGGGATAACATCAGTACATACTTCACAGGGTTACTGTAAAGACTAAATATGGTAACTGTGGTAAAGATGTTAGCACATCCCTAGAATATATTAAATGCTAGACACATTGTATCTATTGCTGATTCTTTTTTAAATACAGTGTTACTGTCTTCTCTATAAAAGTGGATTACAAATCAAGAAAAAACTAGGAACAATGGAATATATATGCAGGAAATATCCTGTATTTTATTTATCAATGTAATATTGGGAGAATAAATGTTTTGTGGTACATAAAATATTGAAAAAAGACTGCTAAATAAAATGTATCTAATTAATTAGAAGCAAGGCACTATACTGTGCAAAAAAACAGTGGAACTGAAAATAAAGTAAAATATGTTGATTCCTTTATTCATTGGCAATACACTTTTTTTTAAATGGGATTTTTTTTAATCTCAGAAGAGAAAATGAAAATGTAATTCCTACAAATGAGAAAATATAATTTGATGATCCTGAAAACAGACTGGAATCAATAAGTATCAAAGCAGATCCGTAATTAATTTTAAAAACACAAAAACAATTTATCTCTATAATTCCGAGGTGATTTACCATTAAACACATAAATACATACATGCATACCTACATAAAAATAGTTGTAAAGCACTGTATTCACACATTTGAACATATATTTGAAATAAGTGGTTTTTGAGGAAAACATAAATGATCAAAACTTATTTTGGAGAGACAGGGAAACTGAAGGAACTAGTAACTCTGGAAGAAACTGAATAAGTTTATTTGTTGTTGTTTCTTTGGGGGGTTTTTGGTTATTGTTTTTTAAGAGAGAGTGCAAGCAGGTGTGGAGGGGCGGAGGGAGAAGGAGAGAATCTCAAGCATACTCCTTCCGAGCGTGGAGCTTGATGCGGGACTCGATCTCATGACCATGAGATCATGACCTGAGCCAAAAGCAAGAGTCATTCGCTTAACTAACTGAGCCACTCAGGCACTCCATGAAGAAGTTTTACTAACACATTAAGTAAGCTTGTGGTTCAGAAACATGCTGTCTAACAGAACTAAAATCCCTGTCACAAATACAAATTCCTTCCTTCTAATAATTGGGGCTCTCCCCGGAGGACATGGTTTTCCCTGTGCTTCTCAAATGGCAGGTGTTCACACATCAGAGTCAGGGAATGAATTGGTTCCTTCCATACCCACCACAATCCTTTCGAAACCATTTCTCCTGAAGCTCCTTATAAACTAAATTATTTTAAGACCTGCCCCTTCCAGCTTTCAAGAGCTCCTTTCTCTCATTTTCTCGATTTGTTGATGCCTGGCTTGTATTCTTTCTCTCCACTCCAAGCCCTGCCTTCATTCCTTTGAAAATCACTGTGGGCTTTTGACACCATGACCACCTACTTCCATGAACTCATTTTCAGCGATTTTTGCATAAACAAATGAACAAATGAAGTTCAAGAACTTCATATCACAGTCACACCTTGGACCCACAACCACTCCACCTCCAAAACTCCTGCATCACACATCAGACAACAATGACCTCTCTTTCCAGTCTGCTATTTCAACTGCTCCAACCAACCTCCCACCTGGAAAAGCCCTCTTTTTACCTTCTCCTCTCTACTCTTCTCCAGTCCCTCAGTGGTCTTCTTCCACAGTGTCTTTGTCTGGCTCAGATTCTACCACCTATTATTTTACATTTCTTATGTCTTAGTCAATACACATCTGGTAGAAGTTCAACCTTAACTGAATCCAACTCTCCTCCTCTCTGGGCTACACCTGTGGAGCCAGACACTGTTGGAGCAAAGCACATGACATGATAGAGGGAATATCCATAATCATCAAGGTCGAGTGTGCTCCGACAATGCCTGTGCCTGGCACCCTAAGACATCTCTCTAGCACTGTGGTCTTTACTCTCAGTAAAACTTAAAGGAAACATAATTGTATAGACACCAAGAGATCATTAAAAATGTTTTTCTGAATGGATAAAGAAGATGTGGTATATATACACAATGGAATACTATGCAGCCATCAAAAGAAATGAAACCTTGCCATTTGCAACGGACATGGATGGAGCTAGAGGGTATCATGCTTAGTGAAATAAGTCAATTGGAGAAAGACAACTATCATATGATCTCTCTGATATGAGGAAGTGGAGATGCAACATGGGGGGTTGGGCGGGTAGGAGAAGAAGAAAAGAAACAAGATGGGATCGGGAGGGAGACAAACCATAAGTGACTCTCAATCTCACAAAACAAACTGAGGGTTGCTGGGGGGAGGGGGGTAAGGATAGGGGGGTGGGGTTATGGACATTGGGGAGGGTATGTGCTATGGTTAGTGCTGTGAAGTGTGTAAACCTGGCGATTCACAGACATGTACCCCTGGGGATAAAAATACATTATATGTTTATTAAAAAAATTAAAATTTCAAATTTTAAAAAAAGTTTTTCCAGTAATAGATTAATGTTATCAAATAACTCAGAAGGAATTCAAGAATTGAGAGATATTGCTATAAAAAAAGCTCCTCCCAGTCATATCTACTTGATTTATGTGAAAATGTTTCTCAGCACTTACATCTACAAAAATGGAAAATAAGAAAAAAATTGATGGTGCTCCTATTTCATTCTACCAACAAGTAACACTTGTCCACACATATATTATCTAGTTGGAGAAAAAACAGCTTTTTGTATTTTACATTTCACAAATTACCATATGGTCCCAGGAAATTTTAAATACATTTATCCACATAAATTTGATGGCAATGGTTGATTAATGAAAGACTTTCCTATATAAAACTATATCGCATTAGCATAGACTCTGTAAGGAAAGTAGAATAAAGTTAGTAGTTCAAGAAGAAAAAGGGACTATATAGCATTTCAGATCATTAAAGAGAAGCTAGTTCATGATTTTTTTTAAAATAGATTAAGGTAGATATCAAGTCACTATTTTTATTCTATCAGATAGATTTTAAAAAGTAATGTCACACTTCAATTTTAACAGGTACATATTTACAATCTGCCAAAAATTATGAGCTTTAAATGTATTTAAATTTAATAAAAACTATGCATATCAACTTTTAAAAGTGCAAAAGCAAATAGATTTTTTAAAATTCTTTTAAGAGGTACATTAGTTTAAAAAGAAAAATGTGAACAGCCTTTCTCTAGTCAACTCATTCCAGCCCTCCGTCATGAAGATTTGAAATCTATCCTCTCTTCAAGTATCTCACTGCACTTACCCCCAAAAACATACATCACACATGCGCAAGAGTGAAAAATTGAAAACAATTTCAAAGTCAGTCAATAAGAGGTTGGTTAAATACAATGCAACAAAAACTAAGAGTGAAGGGGTGCCTGGGAGCCTTAGTTGGTTGAGTGCCTGCCTCTTGGTTTGGCTCAGCTCATGATCTCATAGGTCACGGGAGTAAGCCCTGCCTTAGGCTCCGAGCTCAGTGGGGAGTCTGCTTGAAAGATTCTCTCCTTCTCTCTCTCTCTCATCAATAAATAGATCTTAAAAAAAAAAAGTTACAATGAAGGCTTAATATCTACCTAATGGAATATTATCCCTGATATGATCTCACAGTGTTTTTAAAAATTCAGGTTACTAGATAACATGTATGGTATAATCACATTTTTAAAAATATTTTGCTTTTCTTTACTAGTCTCTCCCTCCCCACCTCCCTGCTCTTTAATCACATTTTTTGGTAAGAATATGGTGTGTGTGTTGGCATGTCTGAATGTTGATAGTAGTGATCATTTCCTTACAGTACATTCTTTGGGATTCAAAATTGTTAATAAATGGTTTCTTGTAACAAAATCATCAAAGTTAATTCCATTTTAATTGTACATGAAAATGTAAAGTAAAAAAAAAATAGAATACATAAATGTAATCCCCACTCGTGGAGCCTATGGTTGGGGAATTAAGATTCACAAAGACAGATGATTCGTGAGACAAGGAAAGGATAAAGAGAGAGCGCAGTGCCCTGGGGTTCATATGGACAGACAGTGGGTGTGTTCAGTGAAGGTTTCAAAGGCAGAACTCTGGCCAGAGTATCTGGGGTTGGAAAGAAAAGGATGGAAAGGGTAAATAATGATAGGAACAGAAGCACAGAGGCAAAAAACTGAAAGACGTAGCGTAGACAGGAGTCGTCTTTAAATACTATTGCAACCATTGGGTTGGAGAGAACTTTAATCCACAAATCAAGTACTTATTAGATGGTTTTCTTGCTCTAGCTCATGTATTCACCCAACAATTACTGCCTGCATGTCAAACACTATTCCAGGGAGTAGGAACAATAAATCAATAGGTGAATATGAGCTATATTGCTTGTATTAGTGAGCGCTGTGATGAAAGATAAAGCAAGGGAAATGGATGAGATAAAATGTGGTGTGTGATGGATCTCTCTGAGCAATGACGCTTGAGTACAGACTTGCATAAAGGAAGGTAGTAAAACGCTCGCATATTCTGGGACGAACAGTCCAGGCAGAGGGAACAAATCAGGACAAAGGCTCTGACACGTCGACTTAAATTTAAAATAATGCTTGGCAAGTTTCGAGACACCAGGGATGCCAGTTAGGGGTATGGTACAAGGACTAGAAGAATAGGAATGGTAGCCAGGGGCTTTGTAGAATCATGGTACAGCCTTGAGATTCATTTTTAAGGAATCTCTAAAATTATTTTAGAAAATGAATATATTATGAAAACTATAATATATCACTGATATTCTCTTTATGGGGCAATGGCTCTTTGATCCTGAGTTTCTCTGGGCTTATGGGGCCATTCATTCCCATCTTTCCATCTTTCATCATTTCATGGTACCTGTTATAACTCATGACCTTCCTCCACAAGCCACAGTTTCGGTGGGCTGTCTGGCACATACAGAAATCATTAAAAATCAGGTTTCACAAAATCATAAAATCAGACATGGTGCCAGCTGACCAGAACCTTCTCATCTGAGTTCCTTGTTTTCCAGATGAGGAAATTGAATCCCTTCTGTTAAGGAAACCACTCCAAGTGCTCTCTCACTTGAAACTGTGCTGTGTAGGATGAGCAATACTGAGAATGTCAGCAATACTAAAGCCAAAATCAGATGAGTAATGACTGCAAAAAACTCTCTGCAAGATCGAGGCTTCAAACACCAGATGGCAAATTTGGGCAAGATGTTTGTTGTTATGAAGAGTAAACAGCTCTTTGGGTCACTGCAAAATAGCTGGGTCATCCAACAAAATAAGTTTGCCAAACTCTGCTACAGACTCCTAAAAAGACTCATGTAAGTTAAAACTGTATAATTTGAAAACCACCGCAGTGGCTTACACGAACATGTCCAAAAGCTTTATCTTATTTATGACTGTTTTTTTTGATTGGCAATAGCTTTTAATAATTATTCCTTTTAACTTTAGAGTTTAATAAAATACTCTTGGAGGGGTGCCTGGGTTCAGTGGGTTAAAGCCTCTGCCTTCGACTCGGGTCATGATCCCAGCATCCTGGGATCGAGTCCCACATAAGGCTCTCTGCTCAGCAGGGAGCCTGCTTCCTCCTCTCTTTCTGCCTGCCTCTCTGCCTACCCGAGACCTCTGTCAAATAAATAAATAAAATCTTTTTAAAAAATACTCTTGGAAAAGTGTAAATGTTGGCTGTCTTATTTTTTTTTTCTGGCTGTCTTATAAAACCTTATTTTGCTATAGAAAAAATATGGTTTTTGATAGATAAAAAAGTAATTTTAGTAATTCTTCTGATCTAATAACATCACTGGTGATTCATTGGCATTTAGTAACTTTTTATTAGAAAAATAAAACATGTCCCAAAATGATAGGACATCTGATAATAATAATAATAAATATTATTAAATGTACTTATTGTATGCAGACACTGTCCTACACATTTTACCTGCGTTAACTCATTTAACCTCACAAGAATCCTTCTGAGGTAGGTAGTATCACTAACCTCATTTTACAGATGAGAAAACTGTGGCACAGATATATTAAGCATTTTACCTAAGATTACGCAGCTGGTAGGTATCTAAAATTCGAACTATAGTCATTGTCCAGGCTGAGGGCTATTAAACACTATACATTTTTAGAAATTGTCTTTCATGCAAAACTTTTAAAGAGAGTTCCCCCTACAATTTCTCTTTTCTTTATAAAATATTTCTTGGTCCCTTCCCTTTCCTTTCCCTTACCTTAATACATCTCAGGCTGGTGGGCCTGGGGGGGTCAGGAACATAAAAGCAGTTGGGGTTAAAGGGATCCTCAAGGCTAAGAAGGCTAACAGGGCCACAGGGACTGGGGGTGAAGAAGTACAGAGTCAAGGAGGCAGGTTAAGTGGGCAGGGATGGTAAGGAGGCAGCCACCAGCGTCAAGAGATTGATTCCACACAGAGTATCCAGCAAGTATGTAAATATATGTGGTTAGTGATAGTCTTCTCAGAGAGCTACAAATATGGAAAGGAAGGACTAGCATATGGTGGTACTGGATTTGAATTAGAGGTACTGGTGTCAACTCATAGTTTTAATTTAGACAGATCAATAAAGAATGAATGAATATATATGTATAAACATACATACTTACATACATAACCACATGCATACATAAATCCTTCCTAACTCTATCATGTAAGAGGCATAGAAACAATGATACCCCGTAACAATTAGCACCTATAATGCTCAGATTGTGATTTCTATATACTATTCTCCACTACAAAGAAGCAGATTGACTCTAGGGCTGGAGCAAAGCACAAGATAAATTGGGAATGTAACTTTGTAACAAAAAGGAGGCACAAAATAAAATAGCCAAAGACTGGTAAAAAGCACAAAGGGACCACCTTGAAGAAGTTCCAGCTAGCAAAATATGGATCAATTTGAACATCAAATAATAATGATCTTATTATTATTTATAATTATTTATTTATAATTTGTTATTATGATTGTGAATTAAGTCCCAATGAATAAAAGATGTATTCCTGAATCCACATGAATGAATGAATGAGGGAGAGTTTTTCCTTACAGTAGAACACCAACTAACACATGGAAGGAATGATAGAAAGTTAGCATTTGGTAACCATCATTGTAATAAATGATTCATGCAAAAATGATCAATGAATGTGGTGCATAAATAATGAATTCTGGAACACTGAAAAGAAATAAAATAAAATGGAAAAAAAACTAGTGAGTGAGAATTTTGTAGGAGAACAGGATATTTATATAAATTCAAAATATCTCCCCACAAAATTTATTTTACATAGAAAATAATAACTTCTCAGTGGTAAAATCTGGCAATCACTACCTGAACCAAGTGAACAAAGTTAACATTAAGAATAATGGGATTAAAAAAAAAGAATAATGGGATAAACCGGTATCATGCTTCTGGGCTATGATGCACCAAAAGCATAGCACCAGTTTCTGTGGTATTCCTGCCAAAAAATGCAGAATCTGAGTCTAAGGAAACATCGGTGAACCCAAACTGGAAGACATCCTAAAACAAAACAAACAAACAAACTGTCCTGTCTTCTTGGAACTTACTCAGGACAGTTAAAACTTGAAGACCTAAAAAAACAAACCCAACCCCAAACAAACAAAAAAACCAAACAAGGGTGCTGGGTGGCTCAGTGGGTTAAAGCCTCTGCCTTTGGCTCAGGTCATGATCTCAAGGTCCTGGGATCGAGCCCCGCATCGGGCTCTCTGCTCAGCAGGGAACCTGCTTCCTCCTCTCTCCCTGCCTGCCTCTCTGCCAACTTGTGATCTCTGTCTGTCAAATAAACAAATAAAATCTTTAAAACAAACAAACAAACAAACTTGAAGACCTGTCCCAGATGAAAGGCAACTAAAAATTCATGGTAAGTATATACAGCCTGTGAAGTTAGTGGGCATCCTGACCCAGAAGGAGGAAAAAGTTATCAGGGACATTACTGGGTCAGTAGGCAGGGTTTGAAGGGATCTGTGGACAATATGGCAGATTTAGATCTACATTAATTTCCTGATCTAGATGATTGTACATGATTATGGAAGACAGCATCCTCATTTTTTGTTTTGTTTTGTTTTGTTTTGTTTGGAAATACATACTGAAGTATTTGGACTAGAACAGGATGTTTGTAACTTACCCTCAGTTAGTTCAGAATAAAAATATGTATATGTACATACAAAATACATATACACATATAAAACATGTATATATACACGTATTGGAGGGGGAGAACCATGAAACAAATGTGGTAAAATGTTCACGGTAGAGAACCTGGGGGAAGGCTATATGAGAGTTAGTCAGAGTATTCTTGTAGCTTTTTAAAGAATTTTGCAATGATTTGAAAATAAAGAAATCTTTTTAAAACAATTTCTATTTATTTGTCAGAGAGAGAGAGAGAGCACAAGCAGCAAGAGAGGCAGGCAGGGGGAGAGGCAAGGAGCCAGATGTGGAGCTCAATCCCAGGACCCTGGGATCATGACCTGAGCCGAAGGCAGAGGCTTTAACCCACTGAGCCACCCAGGCGCCCCTAAAATCTTAACTACAAAGTAAACAGTGTACTGTTTAGAAATACAAATATTCAAATGAAAGTATAATGACAAGTAAGGGCATGATAAACATAAAATTTAAGATAATGGCTCCCTGAGAGGGGGAAGGGAATGGGATGGAAGG
>PISX010024142.1:0-28477 GCA_004024625.1 Mellivora capensis | reverse complement strand
AGCTCGCAGCCTGCCTCCAGCCGCCCGCCCTCCCTGCGCCTCTCCTGCTCAGGGTCCTTCCGCGGACTCTGCACCCAGGTTCCTGAGCCCCTCCCCTGCCTGCTGGCTCCTGTCCTGGAGGCCACGTTGAGCACCCTTCCTCGTGCCGCAGCCTGGCTCATTCCACTCGTCCCTGTCCCTGTGACTCCATTCAGCTGGCTTCTCCTCTGGGTTCTGGGTCTGTGCTGTCCTGGTGGCCCCCTCAGGGGTCGGGCTTCTGCTGCCTCTGTTAGAACGCCTGCGCTGTGTGGCCCGGCTCCCGGTCTGTCCCCTCGCAGGTGGGCACTCTGCTCTCTAGTCCACAGAACCTGTCGGGCTCTCTGTGTCCTCGTGAGCCAGTGTTCCCTGTGCGATGGCAACGGACTTTGAATTCTTTGGTGCTGCTCATTGAGGCATCTGAAAAATGGGGAGTCTTCTCATTCCGCATAATTGACATGGTTCTGCCTCTACAACTGAGGAAGAGGACACATGGCTGCCCCGGCCCTGTCCCCGACCTAGGATGTCCTCATGACCCCTGATCCTATAGAAGTGACATGATTCCAGGCCTTGCTCTTAAAATGTCGGAATCCTTTTTGTAAACGATGAGATTTTTAGCATTAGAAAGATCATGAGCGGAAATAGTAGCAGTCGTAAAATGGTCATATTAATGTTAGCCTTTTTCTATCTTCCAAGTACCTTTTCTCAGAGATAAAAGTTCATGCCATTTGGGCACCTAGGGTGACCCCGTCGGTTAAGTGTCTGACACTTGATCCTAGCTCAGGCCTCGATCTCGGGGTTGCGAGTCAAGCTCCATGCTGGGCCTGGAGCCTACCTTAAAAAAAAACCATGTCATTTGTGATCACTTACGGAATCCTTCCTAAGGAGCAAACAAAGCCTGTTACTTTCCAACCATTAAGCATCTCTGGTCCAGTTTTCCATCCATTTGTCTGAAAATCCAGCGCAATCTAATTAAAATGCTAAGTCCCTTTGGCCGCACACGATGCCATGAGCCCACGTTCTGGGATTAGGATGTGGGTGTGTCTGGGGGCCAGTATTCTGCCCACCCCATTCTCCAGCAACACTGGCCTAATTAGCTCACCACAGTCCTGCTGGGTGAGTGTGTGTATCCCCACCTTACGATGACAGAGGAGAGGCTGAAGCAAGCTTTGCTGGAGGCCACACTTGCAGGCAATGACCCACAGTCTCTGTTGGGGACCCCACATTGTCACCACAGTCTCTGGAACCCTGTGGTGTTTCAACCCGCGGCAGCTCACACATGCAGGTTTCCATCACCCCAAGCCCTCCTGGGTGAACTATCATTTGCCTTGCCCCCTTTTCCTAAAGAGAAGTACCGGATCCTAACATTTGGGAAGGAGGGACTGCAGGGGGAGACATGGGCTCAGCCAGTTTGTTGTTTATACTGGGCCCTGCTCCAGCCTGCTCAGAACGCAGGGTCTCGGGGTAACACCCACATGGCTGCCACCCTGACCCCCTAGCCAGCCCACTTTGTCCTTGCTTCCGTGGGAGGGTGGCCCTAGCACCTGGTGTAGACTTGGGCCCCCATCCTCCCAGGAGATCCCCTCAGGGATTGTGCCCTCAGGACAGCGGGAATCCAGCAGAGGTGGTTCCAAGGTGAGCTCTAACCCTTCTGCCAAGTGCACGGACACTTCTGCTCATGAACTTGTAAGGATGATTCCGTTCGCCTCCTGTGTATCAGCCCGGCCTCCTGCCCCATCCTCAGCCATGTGGGCCGTCACTGCCCGTGGGATCCTGGAGAGAGCCACGCTCGTGTGGCGTGTGCTGCTCTGAACTCTGTAGAAGCCAGGGTAAGGTTGCAACCTTAGAGTGTTTGGGAGGCTCGTGGAGGTGCGGTGTGAGCGGGGGCATTGCTGCAAAGGCCCTGGGGTGGGGGAGTGCCTGCCCACGGTGGTGGGGGGCGGTGGGGGGGTGAGGTAGGAGCTGAGGGCGAATCAGGTGAGCCCCCATGACGCTTTTTTTCAGAGGACTGAAGCCGGGGAAAGTTCCGAGCGGGGGTAGGGTACGGCCGGCTTAGGTTTTATTTTTTTATTTTTTATTTTGATTACATTTTCAGTTGTAAAGGGAAGGCTCAGGCTGTGTGGGGCAGAGGGCGAGGGGTTAGGAGGCTGTTGCCGTGGCCCAGGGATGGAGCAGGGGAAGCGCAGTGGTGGGAGGCCGTGGGCTCTGCATCCCTGTGCCTTTCCCCGGTTCGAGCCCCTGTGCTTGAACGTGGGACTGAAGAGCGAGTGGAGCCGGAGATGCGTGGTCTTGGGCCTGAGCAGCTGGAAGTGCGGGTCGCCGCGTGAGTGTGTTGAAATTGCGCTCTTTCAGTGCCTGCGACGAGGGGACGCTTGTACTCATTGTCAAGGTAGTGTTTGTCATTTCTCGGTGGCTAGCGACTCAGGTGAGGCAGCAGCAGGTGGGTCTTACCCCAGGCCCCAGGGTCAGGCTGAGGGCCAGGGTGGCTGGACCGCACATCAGAGCTCTTCCCGCCACGCTGCTGGGCCCCACACTGCTGCCGCTCCGCCTGCTCTCCTGGCACGAGCTTCCGTTTTTACAGGATGCTGTGTGGTTAGTGTACTGCCCAAGGAATGCTTCGCTTTCAAGAAAGGCTTCCAGGGGAAGAAAACCAAGGGCCGCTGCCGTGCGGGAAAGGAAAGTTCCTTCAGGAGATGCTGCTGATTGCTGAGTGGGTTGCTGAGGAACTGCTCAGCTGCCTGAACCCTGAGGAGGCCTCATGTGCTCAGGAACCAGAATGAGCAACAACCCCTCCTCGCCCCCGGCTCAGGGTGCATCTTAGCTTCTCTGCCAGTTCCCATAGGCACGGCTGGGGTCCCATCACGGCTGCCCATGTGCACCTGGCTGCCAGCAGGAAGGGGTGGGGGGCTGAAGTCCCGGCAGCACTCTCGTCCCCCAGCTGTGCACTCTGACAGCCAAGATGCTGCATCCCTTGGAGGAAGGGGACCGTGTCTGAATCCGCACAGAGCACCTGGGCGAGTCCGGAATCGGGGAACCCCCGAGGAGGCCTTCCCTGCTGCGGGGCTTAGCCCTGGGGCCTGGGGCCAAAGCTCAGCTCACAGAGCGCTTCTTCACCGCCGGCTCTGCAAGGATCCCCTGGCAAACCCGGGAATGTCACCAGGCAAGGAAGTGTCCCATGGTCCCCGCGTTCCTTCACCAAATCCTTCACAGTACCACCCAGCAGTCACACCCGAAGTTATTTCTAGCAGAATTCCAGATGCTCGGCCGTTAAGTTGCAGGCCAAATGGGGTCCTTTCCGTGCACCTTAGAAACTGCCCACACTGGGGCCTATTTACTTACCTAGGGGCCAGGCTTGTGCTAAAACCCAAGACCTACATTGGCGTTTGGAAAAGAAATAGGAGAATCTTAGTTGTGTTTATTTTCCTTACAAGCCTCATTTTCTCGTGTGCACGTCCGTACGTGGAACGCAGCGCACAGCTTATCAATACATACGCACATCTGCGTTCATGTTCAGCCTTGCTAGTGATCAGAGCGGATGACTGACATCATTTGGAGACTGACCATTTCCCTTTTGACGTCAGTGTTGACTTTGACAGGGATAAAATCACCCTCGGGAGGCCGGCCCTCCAGGCAGGACGCTCGAGGATGCAGACCGCTTATGCTCCCGGTGCTCTGGGTGGAGCACAAGCCGCTCACCGTGTGGCAGGTGGATGTGCCCACACTCCGGGGCGGAGGCCTCCGTCCTCCACTCTCCAGCCGTAGGGGGTCTGAGACCATCTGCAGCACCATGCTCGGCGGGCACAATTATCGGGTCTGATCCGGGCAGTCGTGTGGGGGAGCGATGGAACCCACCAGTGGGCAGATTCCGAAGAGCATGAGCTATCATTCCAAGTGCTGAATGTTGTCCACTGTCTGAGGAGCTACTGTGAGAGGCCCGGGGACCTGCAAAGTTCAGTTCCCCGAAACCGGAGCTGCAAGCTCCCTGCTGTCGTGGGCCAAACGCCTCCGCCGTGTGGCCCACCAAATCCATACACCACGAGCACCTTCCCCTGAAAGAATGCCTGGGACTGTATCCTTGAACAGCCTGATGATCTACTTTTGTCAAGAACCTACCTAGAGAAATCTGAGTTTATGGACAATATTTTGTGAGGATTGTCAGTCCGTTCCTAGGTGATGTAGCGTTTGAAGCACATTCCAAGCTGGGCCTCTAAAAAGCTGTGTACTTGGGCTACCGTGTTTTTATGCTACAAAAGCATTGATCATTCCCTCCAAAGAAGACCAGGGGAGAAATTGTATTCAGCTCTAAATGCAAGGAGAGCTAAGAAAAAACAGTGTAGTTTCCTTTTGGAGAATGCCCGCCAGGAAGCTCAGATCAGAATCTGTAAATACCTGGGAATTCATACTCACACCCGTGAGACCACAGTCTGGGTAGCTGCGCGTTGACTTTTCCTTTGGACTCTATCTTCCATCTTACCTGTGATTCTGAGGCCTTAATTTTATCTACGTCATTTACAAGCGTTCATTAAAGTCATCTCGAATGTTTTATGTGGCTGAGAAGGCTGAAGACAAAGTAGGAAATACATACTTATGGACGGACGTGTCTTTTTTAAAAATTTTGTTTGTTTATTTATTTATTTATTTTTTTAGTGGGCTCTGTGCCCGATGTGGGGCTTGAACTCGGGATCCCAAGATCGGGAGTTGAATGCTCTGCTGGTTGAGCCAGCCAGGAGCCCCCTTGGAGGGACATTTCCTACAACTGTGGGTCTGTAGGGGTTTATTGCCTTCCCCTTCTTATTCCTTGCAGCCATGTGACCGGGGCTATGGGAACGGGGCTGATATTCCTGTGGGTTACCACAGCGGCTGGGGAAGAGAGGGCAGGGGACGAACGTACCTGCCCATCCAGGAACTCTGGCCCTGTTTGGCCCTGCGGGCTCCCAATTGCCTGATCGCCTCTGGCCCACCTCCTACTCCTGGAAGGCGTGGGGGTGACCTCACCTTCAGGACTGCCAGTCTCCGGTCTCGAGCCACAATCCTCTGCTTTTGTGTTTCCCACCTGAGAAATGCATTGAGAAAATATAATATAGATAAATGTAAGAAGTTTGCTTTTCATGTGCGGAACGATAATCAATTTTGCCTAGTATTTTAAGACATCTGGCAGCTACATTCACAGGACCCGGGGCAGCCCCAAGGATCACTCTGAGTTTTTCGGTTACAACAGGTGTTCCTGGGACCCTGGGCAGAAGCAAGCAGGACCCCTGCCCGAACCTCTCGGGAGAGCCAGCCCAGCAAGGCCCCAGAGGTCCCTCTGGGGTGCTCTAATAAGCAGAAAAAGAACTCTTCTTTGGTCTTTAGAGCTTTCTTTATGTCATGATAGCTCTTGCGTGCTTGTCTTTTTCATCATGGCTCTGTTAGTGATGTAGGGGCCCACCTCTCAGTGTCCCCAAAGGGAGAGAGGGACAGTTGTCATTGGCTGCCTTCGTTGTCAGCCATCTGGGGCACAAGAGAGGAGGACAGGTCATCTCACTGGGGGCGGGGGGGAGTGGGGCTGGGCCGGGCCCAGGCTTCCCCCACCCTCACAAGTCTCTGCTTGAACCTTGGGAATTCAAGGAGGAAACATCTGATGAGAAGGTGTGGACAACTGGGGCGGTATACGAATTAGCATGATGGTGTCTTGTGTGGGAGACAAAGGGACTTCATTTAAACCCCTTTTGAGTGCTGCCTCTTAGAAATTCAGAATCTCTCACTTGCTTAAAAACAGCCTCTCTCTCATTTAAAAACAGCAGATTTAATTTGGGGTCTGCCAAGGTAAGGGGATCTTCCTTGGTTTGGGGTGGTGAAATTCCCCTAAAAATAGCTGAAGAGATAAAAATGCCACTTCTTACAGAAGCAGGGAAACCGAAGAATACATATAAATTACGAGAACGATTTCCATTTTTTGAAAACCACTTGTCACCACTTGAGGGCACAAAAAATAAGAAATCTGAAAGGGCTTCTCCTTGCCTACAGGTGGAGCCATTTAAAACTCAGTATTTTTTTTTTTCCCCAAATGGAGGGAGAGAGGCTATTTTTTGAAATATGTTTTGATGTATTTTTGTTCTCAGGAAGGTTTGCGACCTGTGTCTGTCTTCCTCTGCCTGAGACAGACATCACTGCTCACACGCGGGTTTAAACCAGTTGGAAAAAGCTTTCTGAGATGTTCCAAGGAGCGGCTTCCTGGGGGCTGTTTGGTGGGGCTGTGGATAGCAATAGCTCTGGCTGGGAGGACAGGACATGGAGAGTCTATTTTAAGATACACTGGACACTCAAGGGGTGATGCGGGTCGTGAAGCCCCTGTTGGGACCGGCGTGGGGCCTGGGGACAAAGGCTGGGACATGGGATGCTTGACACGGTGCAAGGAGCCCGGCGGTGGAGTGCCCAGGGGGTCTGAGAAGGTGCAGGAGAGGCGGTCTGTCCCGCTTCGGGTCTGGGACCCTGGGTGGAGCGGTTCAGGGTTCTCCAGATACCATCCCACCTGGCTGTCGGCCTCTCCTCGCATCCTGCTCAACGCCAGCCCTTAGGCCACGGGATACCTTTGCTGCCTGTGCTCTGCAGGGGGAGGGAAGGAAGGGGCTCTTCAGGGAGGGACGGCTGTGTTTGGAGCGGGTCTTCAAAACAGCTGAACTGAAAGTCTTCTCACCTTCCTACCTGAGAGAAACTAAACTGGAAGAGATGAGTACTGTCGGGGTGCCGAGGTTAAGGACCCCTCCTACCCAGGGCAGGAGGCCATGGAGATGGAGACAAGAGGTTGGGGATGTGGCCTGAGCCAGGGGACACTTGGAGCCAGCAGATGATGGAAGAGGCAGAGAAGGACCCCTCCCTCGGGACTTCGGGGGGGAGAACGGCCCCAGCTGGTACCTTCTGGTCTGCGGAACAGTGACAGGATACGTGTCTGCTGTTCTAAGCCTCCAGCGTGTGGTGGTCGTTACTCTAGGAAGCGAACACACTCTCCAGTGTAAATGGTGAGGGTAGGCCCAACCCCAGGCCGAGTGCTGCCTGGCTGATGGCACCCAGATCGTGACCTCCAGGAGGAAGACACAGGCCAGGCACACGGCTTGGTGGCCGTGGACTATGGTGAATGGGACATGATGGAAGTGAGCCACGGGGGGCTCAGGGCCAGGGTCCCACTTAATCAGGCCAAAGTCCTTATTGGATGGTTCAGGACACCTGCTACCTGGGCTGAGGCTTGCCGTAGGCCCAGAGAGGCGACTAAAAGTTGACGTGGAACTTCATCCCTCCTTCTGGCCGTGCAGAAGCTGGGCAGCTCCCGTGCCAGGAGGCAGTCCACCCTGGGAGGTCTCACACTCCTGGCCCACCTCTCTCGGGGCTGTGGGCATCTGCCCTTGGGGCCGCCAGCCAGCCAGGTCTGATCCTGACTTTGCCTCAGCTGCTGGTGACAAGAGGGAGCGGGGACACGGTGAATACGCTGGTGGGGGTGACTGGTGGCCGGGGAGACCCGGGCGAGCCCAGGGCGGCAGGACCGCGCCCAGTGCCGGGTGCTTTGCTGGTGAAGGAGACACTGAGTCATCCGAGGCTTGGCTGTCCTGATCGAGCTAAAGCGGCCTCACGATTTTCGCAATCACGCAGTTGTTTTTGGCTTCCTCACCGAGCCCAGAGCTTTCTGTCCTGGAGATTCTGTGAGCCGGCTATATCCTTTTTATAAATCCCCTTTCCACTCAGATTAGCTGAAGTCTGTGTCAGGACCCTGTCCAAACAGGTCCCTGGGTGCACGCGTGGTTTCTGGGCAGCAGGATCTGCAAGGCATGTTCCGGGTGTCCCGACGGTGGCTTCGGAGAGGGGTCCTAAAAACTAGATGGAAAGAAGGGGGTTTAGGCATGTCCCCCAGTGCAACTTTTCAAAAGGACGTCCTTCAACAACCCAAGCTCAGTGACAGATAAGTGGATCGGGAAAATGTGTTCCGATCACATTCTGCTCCATACGATGGGGTCTTAGGGAGCCATAAAAAGGAAGGAGAACCCGAAGCACACGACAAGGGGGCCGGCCCTCGAAGAGATCGTGCTCTGTGAAATAAGCCAGTCATAGAGGGACAGATACAGCACGCTCCCGCTTACGGGGGGCACTTCGGGTGGTCGGACTCAGAGACAGAAGAGCCCAGGGGCTGAGGGGAGAGAGGGACACGGGGTTCCTGTTTCATGGGGATAGAGCTGAAGTTTGGGAAGATGAAAAACATCCTGGAGGCGCGGAGGGTTGTGTGGTTGCACAACGCTATGAATGTACTTAACACACTGAATCGGGGGCTTAAAATGGCTAACATGATAAATTTTATGGTAGGTACATGTTAACATGGAAAAATTATGTGCAGAATAAGAGGTTTTCCAAAGAGCTGCTTTCGGATCCATCTGTCTGATAATGAGACTTGAACCTGCTTCAGATTGCATTTCCTAGTCCTCAGGGGGTCCTTGGCAGGCCGGTCTCGGGAGTAGGGGTGGGGAGTCATCTTTGTGGTGAGGGGTAACAGGGGTCTCCTCACGACACTGCTCACCGGGACCGAAACAGAGGCTGGCGGCCGGGGTGCACAGCCTTCTCTGCCGGCGGTTCCTCACGGATGGTGTGGACACTTGCTTCTGCAGGGGCCACGTGTCCAGGACCCCAGGGAGAGCTTGAGAAAACTTGAGAGGTTAGCAGGGGTCTGCCATGGGGAGAAGCCTCCCGAAAAGGGCAGCCAGAGTGCTCGTGGGAGAGGAGCAGGATCACAAGCCCTTTGCCCCAGGGGTGGACACGTGTGTGTGTGTGTGTGTGTGTGTGTGTGTGTGAGATGGCACACATGGGGCCACATCTTGCTGGAGAAACAGACTCAGGGCAGAGTCCCAGCTCCTCTCTTGTAGAGGGAAACCAGGCATAGGGCACCAAGAGGCTCTAATATTTCCAATTGTCCCTCTTCTTGCCATGGTACCTTGAAGGCTCTTCCCCAGCCCCCTGCCTGCATTGCTCAATCATCGGAGGCAGTGACAGGGAAAAAAAAAGGAGGCTGCAATTTGCTAAGATGGAAAGAATCAGGCACGTCCTTGCAGAGCAATTTTTCCACTGACCGTGACTGGGTTAAGTGATAAGGGGCTGGGAAGAAGGGGGAGAAGAACCATGCGGACCAGCGAGGAGCTGGGCGGGGGGTGTGTGGGCTGGAGGGTATGGGGGGCCACCCCTTCTTGCTGTTGACGGCCCCCGAGGTCAGTGTTGTGCACAGCGCAGCTCAGCTCTTGCCCATCTGGGCCGGACTCCCCCAGCAATGCCACCCCCTTGTCGAGGAGATGGCCCCTTGCTCCACAGTCCTCCAGAGCAGAACTGGAGACTTGGTCATCCTCGGACTGATAAAGGGAAAGGCTCGATCCTTGCTGGAGGAAGGACAATTTATACACCGACAATATGAATGCTACAAAGCCATCCGCTAAAATGCCCAGTGGGTAATAACGTTATGCCTGTGTTTTCTATCCTCTCACTCTTTCTCATTTCCGGACATTTTGGTTTTGTGTTAGTTTCAAAGAAAAAAAATTTTTTTATGGGTATATAATTTGCATACAAAAAAGTAACACATTTTAAGTACACAGCTTGGTGACTGTTAACAAATGCATACACCTGTATAACCACCATCCTATTCAAGAGGGAGACATTTCTTCTTTGTTCTCGCTTATGTTTACTTTTTTCTTTTTAGTTCCTTCATGTGAGTTCCTTGAACACATTTTAGAACTACACATTATTTTATATGTAGTGCTTTGGTATGGCTGTTTTAGTAGTTGCTTAGATTTATATTATATATATATATATATATATATATATATATACTCACGTCATCTTTTTTAAAATTCAAGTATAATTCACATGAAGCGTTATGTTAGTTTCAGGTGTTCAATATCATGATTCAGTGCTTCTATACGTTGGTCAGTGCTCCTCGTGATAAGTGTCCTCGTAATCCCCTTCACCTAGTTCACCCGTCCCCCCCACCCCCTGCAGGCAACCACAAGACACTTTTCTATTGGGATGTAATTGATATGGAACACTGCATCAGTGGTTTTTTTTTTTTTTTAAGCTTTTATTTATTTGACAGAGAGAGATCACAAGTAGGCAGAGAGGCAGGCAGAGAGAGAGGAGGAAGCAGGCTCCCTGCTGAAGCAGAGAGCCCGATGCGGGGCTCGATCCCAGGACCCTGGAACCACGACCTGAGCCGAAGGCAGAGGCTTCAACCCGCTGAGCCACCCAGGCGCCCCTTGTTTTTGTTTTTTTAAAGTAGGCTCCACACCCAGCATGGAGCCCAGTGTGGGGCTTGAACTCACAACCCTGAGATCAGGACCTGAGCTGAGATCAAGAGTCAAACGCTTAACTGACTGAGCCACCTGGGTGCCCCATGACATTGCATTAGCTGGTTTTAGGTGTGTAATGTAAGATTTTTTAAAAAAGATTTTATTTATTTATTTGACAGAGAGAGAGATCACAAGTAGGCAGAGAGGCAGGCAGAGAGCGAGGGGGAAGCAGGCCCCCCGCTGAGCAGAGAGCCCGATACGGGGCTCAATCCCAGGATCCTGAGATCATGACCTGAGCCGAAGGCAGAGGCTTAACCCACTGAGCCACCCAGGTGCCCCCAACATAAGATTTGATATATGTGTGTATTGCAAAATGATCACCACCACAAGGCTAGTTAATATCCATACCACACATAGTTACGTCTTTTCTTGTGGTGAGAACTTTTAAGATCCATTCTCTTAGCAACTTCCTTCTGTACACTACGGTATTGTTAACTATCATTACCTTGCTTGCCTTACATCCCCAGGATTTAATTATCTCAGAACTGGAAGTCTATTCCTTTTGACCTCCTTCCCCCATTTTGTCCACCGTTCACCCCCAGCCTCTGGTAACCACCAATTCTCTGTTTCTGTGAATTTGGCTTCCCCCCCCCACCCCACATGTAAGTGAGATCAGGTAGTATTTGTTTTTCTGTCTGACTTACTTCCCTTGGCATAATGCCCTCAAGGTCCATCCATGTGGTTGCAGATGGCAAGATTTCCTTCCTTTTTATGGATGAATAATATTCCACTGTGTGTTTGCGTGTGTTACAAATAACAATGTGGAATATACGTAAATGTGCTGTATAATACATTTTCTTTATCCATTCATCCATCCAATATTTCGGTTATTCCATAGCAATGGCTTAAAAGGATAGCACCAAAGGAGGACCACTTTCTTTCTTCACTAATCCCTTTTCTCCCTAGTCACCAGTCCTCAACATGCAGCACGTGAGATTTTTCAATAATATTAAAATGCTTTTGTGTTCCATGAGCACGCACCAGCGGAGGGCAGGGTTGGTGTCCAGAGCATCCCAGTGTCAAGGACAGCTGCTCACGGCACAGAGGACACCCTGTACCCCTGAACAGAGGTGTTGGTGTCCCAGAACTCCCTAAGCACTGGCTGAAGGACAAGTTCCAATATCGTCCCGGGATGTAGGAGGGCAGTAAAATTCAACTCTGTAGAGCTGTTGTTTCAAGCTGAGTCATGTGCCCCCAAATACCGGTTGATGTGCTAATGCCCCAGTACCCCAGAACATGACCTGATTTAGAAATCGGGTCAATATAGGCATAATTAGTTCAGATGATGGAATCCAATATGATTGGTGTCTTCATAAGAGCACAGCCACATGAGGACATGTGATAATGGAGACAGAGATTGGATGATGTAGCTGTAAGCCACACACAGTCACGGATTGCCATGGGGCACCAGGGATCACCAGAAGGCTGGAGGAGTTTGGGAAGGATTCTATCTCCAGAGATTCAGTACAAGGTCCTAGTAACACCTTGACCTTGACTCTCAGGTCCAGAACTGTGGGTGAGTCCTTTTCTGTGGTTTGAAGTCCCCCGAATTTGTGGTATTTTGTTATCGTGGCCCCAAAACCATGCCACCTACCACGCCTTCCCATTCTGTTTTCGCTGCATCCCACCGGTTAAAAAGACTCTGCTAAGCCCTAGTTTTTATAGTTTGTATTCTAAAAACAACTTGCTGACTTCTTGAAAATTTAGGCTGAATTTTAAAGGACACATTCTCTGAGCCACACTGACCCAACCCCACTACAGCCACAGAAGCAACAAGAACAAAACAGCTGAGACTTACGAACACTTGGAGGATTCTTCCTGCGTCTCCCATTTAATGCCCACACAGCCTGATGGAGGGAGTATGACGCTGTCCCCATTTTATAGGTGAAGCAGTTGAGGCTTTGGGAAGTTAAGAAAGTTGCCTGAGGACTCCAGAGGTGAAGTGGATTGAAACCCTGGATGGTGTGAACATGAAGCCTATGGTATGACGTGGGCCTGCTTGTCCCCACTGCTCCTTCCCTTTCCCCTACTCTGTGCAAATGTTTGCCCAGCCCCTACCTTACCAGCAGGAACTCACCATGTTAAGGTCTGGTTGGAGGTTTTTTTTTTTTTTTTTTTTTTTTAAAGATTTTATTTATTTATTTGACAGAGATCACAAGCAGGCAGAGAGAGAGAAGGAAGCAGGCTCCCTGCCGAGCAGAGAGCCTGATGCGGGGCTTGATCCCAGGACCCTGAGATCATGACCTGAGCTGAAGGCAGAGGCTTTAACCCACTGAGCCACCCAGGCGCCCCTGGTTGGAGGTTGATACGAGGAGCAAGACTTTACTGTATGTGTAACGGAATTCTTTTTCTTTAATTTTTATTTATTTATTTTTGAAACTTCTTTTTAGTGTTCCAGAATTCATTGTTTATGCACCACACCCATGGCTCCATGCAATACGTGCCCTCCTTAATACCCACTAGCAGGCTCACCCAACCTCCCACCCACCTCCCCTCCAAAACCCTCAGTTAGTTCCTCAGAGTCCACAGTCTCTCATGGTTCGTCTCCCCACTCCAATTTCCCCCAACTCCCTTCTCCTCTCCATCTCTCCATGTCCTCCATGTTATTCCTTATGCTCCATAGATAAGTGAAACCCTATGATAATTGACTCTCTCTGCTTGACTTATTTCACTCAGCATAATCTCTTCCAGTCCCATCCATGTTGATACAAAAGTTGGGTATTCATCCTTTCTGATGGAAGCATAATACTCCATAGTATATATGGACCATATCTTCTTTATCCATTCGTTCATTGAAGGGCATCTTGGTTTTTTCCATAGTTTGGCGACTGTGGCCATTGCTGCTATAAACATTGGGGTACAGATGGCCCTTCTCCTCACTACATCTGTATCTTTGGGGTACATACCCAATAGTGCAATTGCAGGGTCATAGGGTAGCTCTGTATTTAATTTCTTAAGGAATCTCCATACTGTTTTCCAAAGTGGCTGAACCAACTTGCATTCCCACCAACAGTATAAGAGGGTTCCCCTTTCTCCACATCCTCTCCAACACATGTTGTTTACTGTCTTGTTAATTTTGGCCATTCTAACTGGTGTAAGGTGGTATCTCAGTGTGGTTTTTTTTTTTTTTTAATTTATTTATTTGTCAGAGAGAGAGGGAGAGAGAGAGAGCAAGCACAGGCAGACAGAGTGGCAGGCAGAGGCAGAGGGAGAAGCAGGCTCCCTGCCGAGCAAGGAGCCCAATGTGGGACTCGATCCCAGGATGCCGGGATCATGACCTGAGCTGAAGGCAGCCGCTTAACCCACTGAACCACCCAGGCGTCCCTCTCAGTGTGGTTTTGATTTGAATCTCCCTGATGGCTACTGATGATGGACATTTTTTTTAGAGAAGTGTCTGTTCATGTCTTCTGTCCATTTTTTGATGTGATTATCTGTTTTTTGAGTGTTGAGTTTGAGAAGTCTTTTATAGATCTTGGATATCAGCCCTTTGTCTGTACTGTCATTTGCGAATATCTTCTCCCATTCCGTGGGTTGCCTCTTTGTTTTGTTGACTGTTTCCTTTGTTGTGCAGAAGATTTTGGTCTTGATGAAGTCCCAAAAGTTCATTTTTGCTTTTGTTTCCTTTGCCTTTGGAGACATATCTTGAAAGAAGTTGCTGTGGCCGGGTGTCAAAGAGGTTACTGCCTATGTTCTCCTCTAGGATTCTGATGGATTCCTGCCTCACATTGAGGTCTTTTATCCATTTCAAATTTATCTTTGTGTATGATGTAAGAAAATGGTTGAGTTTCATTCTTCTACATATAGCTGTCCAATTTTCCCAGCACTATTTATTGAAGAGACTGTCTTTTTTCCAATGTATATTTTTTCCCACTTTGTTGAAGATTATTTGACCATAAAGTTGAGGGTCCATATCTGGGCTCTCCCCTCTGTCCCACTGGTCTATGTGTCTGTTTTTGTGCCAGTACCATGCTGTCTTAGTGATCACAGCGTTGTAGTAAAGCTTGTGTTTGGATCAACCAGGAAATCAAAGAAGAACTTAAACAATTCATGGAAACCAATGAGAATGAAGACACTTCGGTCTAAAACCTCTGGGATACAGCAAAGGTGGTCTTAAGGGGAAATACACAGCCATCCAAGCCTCCCTCAAAAAAACTGAAAAATCCAGAATACACCAGCTCTCTTTACACCTTAAAGAACTGGAGAATCAGGGGCGCCTGAGTGGCTCAGTGGGTTAAAGCCGCTGCCTTCAGCTTGGGTCATGGTCTCGGGGTCCTTGGATCGAGCCCCGCATCGAGCTCCTTACTCAGTGGGGAGCCTGCTTCTCTCTCTGCCTCTGCCTGCCTCTCTGCCTGCTTATGATCTCTGTCTCTCTCTCTGTCAAATAAATAAATAAATAAAATCTTTAAAAAATAAAATAAAATAAAAATCAAGCTTCACCGAAGCTTAGTGCAGCCATTAAAAAAAAAAAAAAAGAACTGGAGAATTAACAACAAATGAAGCCAACCCCACACACAAGAAGGGAAATAATCAAGATTAGAGCAGAGATCAATGAGATAGAAACTAGAGATACAGTAGAATGCATCAATAAAACTAGAAGCTGGTTTTTGGAAAGAATCAATAAGATCGATAAACCATTGGCCAAACTAATAAAAAAAGAGAGAGAGAGAAGACCCAAATTAATAAAATTATGAATGAAAAGGGAGAGATCATGACTAACACCAAGGAAACAGAACCAATCATCAGAAATTATTATCAACAGTTATATGCCAATAAATTAAGCAACCTAGATGAAATGGATGAATTCCTGGAAATCTATAAACTTCCAAAACTGAATCAGGAAGAAATTGACAACCTGAATAGACTAATATCTAGTAACAAGATTGAAGCAGTGACAAAAACCTCCCAAAAAACAAGAGCCCAAGACCTGACAGATTCCCTGGGGAATTCAACCAAACTTTCAAAGAAGAAATAATACCTATTCTCCTGAAGCTGTTTCAAAAAATTGAAGCAAAAAGAAAACTTCCAGACTCTTTTTATGAAGCCAGCATTACCCTGATCCCCAAACCAGGCAAAGACCCCATCAAAACGGAGAATTTCAGACCAATGTCCCTGATGAATATGGATGCTAAGATTCTCAACAAGATTCTAGTGAATAGGATCCAGCAGTACATTAAAAAGATTATCCACCATGACCAGGTAGGATTTATCCATGGGATGCAAGGGTGGTTCAACATTCCCAAATCAATCAATGTGATAGAACAGATCAATAAGAGAAGAGAGAAGAACCACATGGTCCTCTCAATTGGTGCAGAAAAAGCATTTGACAAGATACAGAATCCGTTCCTGATTAAAACGCTTCAAAGTATAAGGATAGAGGGAGCATTCCTCAACTTCATAAAATCTATCTATGAAAATCCACAGCAAATATCATCCTCAATGGGGAAAAGCTGACAGATTTCCCTTTGAGATCAGAAACACGACAAGGTTGCCCATTCTCGCCACTCTTGTTCAACATAGTACTAGAAGTCCTAGCAACAGCAATCAGACAACAGAGAGAAAAAAAAGGTATTCAAATTAGCAATGAAAAAGTCAAACTCTCTCTTTTCACAGATGACATGATACTTTATATGGAAAACCAAAAGACTCCCACCCCAAACTACTAGAACTCATAGAGCAATTCAGTAGTGTGGCAGGATACAAAATCAATGCACAGAAATCAGTTGCCTTCTTATACACTAACAATGAAAATACAGAAAGGGAAATTAGAGAATTGATTCCATTTACTATAGCACCAAGAACCATAACGTACCTGGGAATAAACCCAAACAAAGAGGTAAAGGATCTGTGCTCAAGGAACTACTGGATTGTTTCTTGATGTAGCTCGGGGCACAAACAGCATAAGAAGTCAGCTTCCAGATGTAGCACTTAGAGACCCACTTTCAGGTCATGGCAGGCAGTAAGGTGCCGCCTGCTCTGAGGCTTTCTGATGTATTAGAGTTGGAAAAAAACCTCAAATTTCGTCTCTAGGAATATCCCAGGGAGGGCCCCTCTCCCCTGGGGAAGCAATGAGTCAAACGGCATGTCATCTTGTCGAGACTGCACCAGGTGTGGGGAGAACACAGTATCAGAGGATCTGTGTCTGTGGAGTTGGTCAGGAAAGACTTTCCTGTTCTAGAACTTTCTAGAACTTTCACCTCAGCTTATTCCTTTTACAGTTCCAGGGTATCAGCCCTATTTAAGGGATCTGACAGTAACACAGATTAGTGATGATATCAACCTGGATTGGGCTGAGCCGGACCTATATTAATAGGTCTCTGCCCATGACCCCTGACCTCTCCCTGCAGGCTCCAGGGATTCCCTGAGGGATGGAGGTGCACTTCTCAGGGGTCACTCATTTTTGCTTTGTGTTTGGAGGCCTTCTGCTTCCTTCATCCTCCATACCTTTCCTCTCAGCACTCAGCAATCCCCTTCTGTACCACTCCCTTCACCCCTGCATCTTCTGACACATGGACAGCGACCCATCCGCACGTCCTTGTCATCAGAGCACAGGGAGAAGAGAGAATGTTCAATGGAACATCCTGAAAATCCCTCAATCTCATTTTGGCTGATAGTACAACGTCCCTCTCAGGCACATTCTCCCAAGAGTATGGTGGGCATACCCTTCCCTTGTTCCTTTGGCTCAGCTTTATATGGTGATGGGTCTGCAGGACAAGGATAGAGCAAAGGCTGGAAGGACCTGGTCAAGGACTTGGAGAGCCACTGACCAGGAACTTGACTGTACTTTCCTCTTCACCCTGAACAATGATTGAAATTGGGCCAAAATTGAGAAGGTTGATTTTATTTATCTTGTCTCTTTGTACTGTCGTAGGCTGGACATTTTTGCTTTTGATACAGTTTTTATAGGTAAACATGGGGAAGCTGGGCAACACTAAGGGAGATACACCTGCCAGAAATATTTAACCATTGTTTTCTTGGCCGCAGATGTTGAGTGTCTCTCTTTAGGGCAACATATGGACATCAAATTACTGATAATGAGCCCTGTGGATGGTGTGGAATTTGGATGTTAACTCAGATTGTTTTCAGACAAGGGAGGCAAGGCTACATTTTTACCTCTGTAAACCGCCGCTAAAACCATCTGCCAAGGGTCCATCAGGCCATGACTAGACACTCTGGTTCGACAAGAGAGAGATAGCGAGTCCTCATCTCTGCAATATGACAGGTGGCAATGACCGATGCCACGCATACCCCAAACGACCTCCATCACCAGCATGGTATCGCGTTACACTCAGGTGACTGGTTTGCTAGATGCTGTGGGGTAACCAGCCGAGACAGACCGTTTCAGCAAAACATCAACCTGGGGCCCCACCAGCATTCCACAGAGCCTGGTACCTGTCCAGTCGCCCGGCAACGCTCACCTCCACTGTTCTCAGCCCTGTACGGGCCACACAGGAAGCCCAGATGTGGTTCCTTTCCCGGGACTTTCAGTCTATTGGGAAAATCAGATGAACACTCAAGAAATCATAAAACAATTTTGTAACCATTATAAAACCGTCATAAAGCAACCAATATCTGAAATTGTGGCAGCAATTCTAAACAGTTGGCTTATCCAGTTTGTTCTTTTGCTCAGCTAGTACTAAATGAGTAAGGCATTGCCTCCACCTCACGGAGCTCAGTTTTGTGGGGAGAATGAACACGTAAACAAGTCACTCTAAAAGTGTCATTTAGATAGGTGCGACCACCGTACTTAGAGAACTCTTCTCCGCACGGGTCCAGTCACTGCTGTGGAAGTTAGCTACTCGTGGTAGACCCGACACTACCTTTGGAAGTGACTGAACTGTTTCCAGCTCCTTCAGGATGTTGTAGGTAAAAACGAAAACATTGTCCAAATCCTCATTCAGGAGCAGAAAAGGGATAACGAATGCAAATTTAATGGTGCCCACATAGACCCCTGACTCAATTTGTGACTGCAGACATTTTTTCTTTTAAGTAGCCCTGGGGTCCATTTCAAATGCAGGTCAAATATGTTGCTTTCCAGCAGAAAAAAAAAAAGAAAGCCCAGTTATACAGCTGATGGAAGCTCAGCTATTCCTAAAGCAGAAATCTCCAGGAGGAGACTCTGTAGGTCTGGTGGGAAGGCTGCTAGCCAGATCCTACATGAACACAGTTTTGATCTTTTTATGTCTCTCTCTCTCTTTCTCTCTCTCTCTCTTTTTTTTTTATAGAGCCTCTAAATGCTAGCTGATGACTATCTCCAAAGGGTAATTTAGAAATTAGAGTTTTATGAAGGGCCAAGACAATGCTGGCCAAGTACGCAGGGCTGAACCCAGGGTAATATTTAGAACATCTAGAGGAGTGGATAGACTCCATGTCCCAAGGCGATGCTCCAAAAATATTCTTTCTCACAACTGGATTTTTTTTCATGATGTTTGGACAAGGGAGAGCACAGGATTACAATCTAGGTAAAGAATCTAGAGGATAAAGTGTCTGTGTAGCTGATTAGGTGCTGATTGGGAGGATAAGGAGATATTCCCTTTGTTCAAATTAGGGAACTTGTCTGAGATGTGTGTCTTTGTGGAGGAGTGCCATACAGGAGTGTCCCCCTGTCCCCACACAGCCTCATCTCATATCCTGCTCACTCTCCCCACCACCCTACAAAGAGTCTCCTTTCTGGCACATTCCAAATCCGGTGGGAGGCTGGAGGCCTCAACTCCCACAGCTGGGTCTCATCCTCCCAGGGTTCATGGAGGACGGAGACCTCTGTGACCTCCTGGTGGCTTCGCTTCCCTCTGTTGTGTTACCTTCTGTGGTCTCCGCCCCACCGCGTGTGCCTGTCTCCTTGCAGGCAAAGAAATGACATGGGGGAGAAATATGCCATTTTTCTTTAAGATTTGATGTTTAAGAAATGTGTACTGAGAGTGAGGCTCATTACTTGGGAGAGACCCAACCAATCCTAGACAGGGCAGGCTAGGAGAAGCCTGGAGAAGATTGCCTGAGGCTGATGGGATTCAGATCAGCCTGGGAGAGTTCTGTTCTCAGGGTTTTATCTTGGATTTTTATCTGGCCAGTGAGATCTGAAGTCTCCTCTGCAGGACTGCGGGCAGAGGGTGGGGCCTGCCCTGTCAATCAAACAGATGAGTTAGAGAATCGCACTCATCACTCTGGTCAAGGTGGCAAGTCCAAATTTCTAGCATACCTGAAGTCGCTCTGCTCCCAAATGCTGGAGCAAGACAATTTGTATAGAAAGGGCCGTCTGGGGGCACCTGGGTGGCTCAGTGGGTTAAAGCCTCTGCCTTCGGCTCAGGCCATGATCCCAGAGTCCTGGGATCGAGCCCCACATCGGGCTCTCTGCGCAGCAGGGGGCCTGCTTCCTCCTCTCTCTCTCTCTGCCTGCCTCTCTGTCTACTTGTGATCTCTGTCTGTCAAATAAATAAAATCTTAAAAAAAAAAAAAGAAAGGGCCGTCTGCCACTCTGCGATCTGCCGTTTCAAACCCAGACTCTGAGGCCTGTTATCTTCCTATGAAAATGAGCCCTTTCACCTGCCCCAGCCCCAGCCCCAGCCATTCTCTCTCAGTATCCTGACACCCCCTGCCCCCGCATCTAACTGTAAGGGGGAGAGCTGGGTTCTGGGGAAGCACTTGATGGCTCTCTCCCTGTCATCCTGAGCTCAGCGCTGATCCAGGGTAAGGCAGACTTCCTTCCAGCTGAGACGTACATTCTAGGATGTGAGTTGAATTCACTGGGTGTCCCTGGGTTTAGCACTGAGCAAGTGTTCCATGGCACTGAGAGCGTTTGGAATTGTAGTGAGTTCCACTTACAGGTTCTACCACTTATGGGTCCATTCTCTGGCCTTCTGGGTTGCTAACTTCCACTTTCCTTGTTCCTATAATGCCCTTCCCGAGGCCCTCCACCCCGTTTCCCTGTTGTTTGTTGGGAGAAAGAGGGACAGTGTTTCTCAAGAGAACTTTGGAAGGTGGGACTTGGCTCATGGAGGTAAAGCTAGAATTTTCTTCCACGCTGGACGTTGAGGACCACAGACTTCACTTCCCCAGGCTCTCCTGGCTCTGTTCCCTATTCTGTCTACACCTCCCTCCCCCAAACTCTTCCTACCTCTCAAGAGGAGATGATTACTCACAAAGACAAGCCAGGCACAGAAATAGCCAACCTATTTGTGGCTTAAATGCAAGCAGTTTTATTTTTACAGAGAGTTGCTGTATTTTCTCTAAGTAGAAATCATTATCTACCACAAATGAAACCCCAGCTCCATCTGCAGGGCCCCTGCTCTGGTTAGGGGTGCCAATTAGTCACAAAGCAATCGGCGTCTCCTACCACCCACTCAGTCTGGGGGCAGAGCGCGCCCTCTCTTCCAGGCTCCCCCTGACCGGTCCCTGCCCCTCTCCGCCCTCTGCCCTCACCTGGGCACCACCTTGTCTCTCCACCCTCCTGGTGGCCTGGTCCTCGTTCACCCCGTGACTGTCACCAATTTACAAACTGGGCAACTCGTTCTCTGCCAGCATGGACAGACTTTTCTGTTCTGTGGGGAGCTAGAAAAAGCGAACTGGTGAGGCCCCGTGTTCTGTTGACTTAAATAATGACGTTGGAGTCTTCCTTCCAGTTGGTCACTCTGCTCAGGATTTCACAGCCCCCGTAGGGACAGAGTGAAACGTTCATAAAATCCGGACAGTCCCTGAGCTTCTGAGAAGCAGCAAACGTGGAGCAGAGGAGCAGAGTGGATCCTTCTGGCCATCCCCGCTCTCCTTACTCCTCTTTCCCTTCGGGGCATCTCTTCCTTCCGGATCTCGACTTTGACCCTTCTCAGCAGCCCGGTATTTCTCTCCGAACTCCCTCTGCTTGCACCTGTCTGACCCCCTTCCCGCCAAGTGCTCCTTCTTTTCTGCCTCGTGGTTTGCTTTAGGCGGTCCCAGGTCTCTTTCCAGTTTCTGATGATCCTCTGGGAGTGTGAAGTCCTTCAGAAGGCCGCCCCTCTCCTCCCTTGGAACATCAACACCAGGTAACGCGAGTGCGCTTGGGCTTCCTGGGCCAAGCACCCCCGAGGTTCTGATTTGCTGCTCAGCACCTGCATGGCCGAGGATGCCCCACATCTCACCTGGAGTTGCTCGTGGCTTGGAGGTCCTGAGGGAAAGCTCCTGCTCTCCTTTTTCTTCTCCCCCACCTACCCTGGGGAGGACAGAGCCACCCGTTGGGCTTCCCACAGGAGCAGTAGGGCTCACTTCAGTCCTGTGGCTTATGGAAAGAGTCAGAGGAAAGCCTGATATATGGGCTCCTGAGTCTGCTTTCCCACAGAATCTGAAATCGCCTTCTCGCCCTGTTTCGATCTAATTGGTCCCCCGGGTCCATCCCTACTTTGACACAGTAACCATGAAGGGGTGCTTTTGACAAGGAAGAAATACGGCCATGAGTGGAGGGTGGGTCTTTGGGGCAGGGCTGGGTGAGTCAAACCATCCAGAATTTTCCAGCTTGGCCTTTAAGCCCTTACACTGGGGTCATTGGAGAGAGGACAGGGGTCGGGGGGAGGTGGGGGAAGGGTTACATGACTGCAGGGGCGAGAATGCATGTCATGGGAACAGGTGCTGGAGGGGCGAGTGTCCGAACCAGGCGGAGAAGCGGTCTGGGCACCCAGGTCCGCTGCATGGTGCTCGTGCGCTAACATGGGCTGTGACCCTGAACACGGGCTGTGGGGAGGGAACGGGCACTTAATGACCGAACTGCGTGTCCCTCACTATGCAGGTTGACATCAACACCTACACTTCATTTCCTCAGTGCAACTTCTGGCGGTAATAGGATTGGCCCCATTTTACAGGCGAGAAAACAGTCTTAATGCGCTTTGCCGAGACCGTTCAGCTAGTTCCAGGCTCTCAGGAATGGCAGGGGTCTGTCTTTCTGCCCCCTGCGTGGGTTTTGCCTTTCCGTAGAACACTCCTCTGGATCACCTCTCTCCTGAGCCCTGGCTAGCCCCGACGGTTCCTGGGGGTCAAGCACCCTGCCTTCTCAGCAGCTCGTTCCCACTCCGGGTCCGTGTGAAGATTTCCCCTTGAGCGTCTCACTGAATGATGCCATTTGAAGCACGGCTTCTGCTGATAAGCGTGGGACCATCTGCTTGGCACATCTCAAATATTTTCAGCAGTGGGAGAGCGGTTCTGCTTTCTTCAGGGAAGGAGGCTGCCGCCGTCCTTGGAGACGTGGGGACCGGAGACCCTGCAGGCTGGCGGGGTGGCGGGGCCCCAGGACGCGAAGGGGTGCCGTCCCTGCTGTCACCTCTGACCCTCCCTGAGCAAATGGAGCTAGTGAGTCTGCGCCCCAGGTTTGAATTGTTCAGCCGCCCTTGGCAACCAGAGTAAGATCTTCCCTCTTCAAGAACCTATTGCCCGGTGAACTCTTTCTGTGCCGGCTGTTGTGACGGTGTGTTAGGCATTTGGGGTGTGCTGGCCCAAACCTCTGTACCCCACTTCCTGCCTTTGTTTTGAAAAATGTGCTTCTTTACCGGGTGAGCTGTCCTCAGATGCCGTTTTTCAACTTCGGGGTTGAAACTTCTGTGTTGGCTTTTTCTCTTTGGCTCATGATGGGGGGGCAAGGGCCTTAGGATTGATTCATGAGGCTGCTGCGGCCGTGGGGCGGTCAAGGCTGTTTAATTTGTTGCTACGAGTGATAAAAGAGTTGGGGTCTGAAAGGCTTGTTACTATATCTGAGTCCTCTGGGGAAATCACTGGACTAGAAGCAGCTGGGCATGGCCAGAGGCAAGCTGGATTTTTGTTTTGTTTTTTTTTGCCTTTTCTTAGTGGGCACCAGAATTCGTCCTAGCTTCTGTGGCTTAAAAATTCAGACGTGCAGCCCATGGTGGCAAGCCTCCACCGAAAGAAATCTTCTGCTCCGTCTTCTCTTTGCTGTCTCTTGGCAATTATTTCCAGGACGGGGGTGGGGGTCTTTTGGAGGGAGAACGTATGGGATGTCGTTCAGTTGCTTTGTAAGCAGCAGCGGAAGGTGGTCTGAAGCCTCCCTCTAGAGCAAGTTCCCAAGCTCGCACCGTGACATCTCGGCCAGATTGTTCTTTGTCGTAGGGAGCGGTTCTGTGCGTGGCAGGGCGCTCAGCAGTGTCCCTGGCTGATAGACCCCCTCTCATCTGCAACAACCCAGATCTCCGGGTGCACCAAATGGCTTCCAGGGGACAGGATCAGCCCCTTGCCTCTCCTTGCCCTGAGACCAGTGTTGTAAGTTGATCCTGCTGTACACTTGGAAAGGGAGCAGAAAGCTTTTGCTTCTCCATGCACGTGGCTCAAGTAGGAGGAAGCCGGACACGAGGCGTTTAATACCAGGACAGATGTCCCTGCCCTACACATTGCCGTCAGATCCCTTACCTACCATGGAAATTCCATCTCACAAATAGGTTTCTATTTGTCCAGCTTGCTGCACACACACAGAAGGAGGAATCTGTCCTTTCCTCTGGAGCTGCACACCTGGGAGGTCCAGCCTAGGGTCAGGCCTCTCTTTTTGGTTGCGGAGAAACAAGAAAGGGTTTCAGATGACCCACTATGGAGTTTGGTTTTTTTTTCTCTCTCTTTTTTTGTTTTGTTGGTTTTTCTCCTTTCCCTCCCTCTCTCCCTCCCTCCCTTCCCACCTCCCTCCTTTCCTCCCTCCCTCCCTCTCTCCCTTCCTTCCTTCCTTCTTCTAAGAGTGGTGTGGCAGGCTAGGAATCCAGGACCATGGGAGGACTGTGGCCATTGAATGGGAATCTCTAGAGAAAACTTCAGCAAGCAAAATATATAGCACTTAAAACTTTCTCCCTTATGCCCTGATAAAGTTGAAGAAACCCCACAACTCTCAGCCTTCTTTGACTTTCCATGCTTGTCTGTCAGCTCCACTGTCCATCTGTTCCTCTCTCTCTCACGGAGAGGGAAGTGCAGGTAGCAGTTCCAAGGAGACCTGCCAGGACATGGGCTCTGCGAAGCCCACATCCTTAAACGTCTGTGGAAACCACCAGGCTTGTTTTCCCTGCCTGCTGGTTCATTATCTCCATTTGGCATTTCCACGAGGCTCATATTGGCAAAGTGCTTTTCATTACCTAGGTTGTCTTACACCCCAGCCTTCCCGAAATACATTCAAATGCCAATTATGCAAAGCAACTGAGGGTCAGGGGGCCAAACTGCTTTGCTTGGGACTTGCATCTAGGAGTCACGTTGACAATGTGGCTTCGAGGCAAAGCAGCCTTAGGCAGAGGCAGAATAGACCGGTGTCTCTGCAGTGTGGTTTTTTTTTTTTTAAGATTTAAAAAATTTTTTAAAAAATTTATTTATTTGTCAGAGAGAGAGAGAGAGGGAGAGAGAGAGAGAGAGCACGAGCACAGGCAGACAGAGTGGCAGGCAGAGGCAGAGGGAGAAGCAGGCTCCCTGCAGAGCAAGGAGCCTGATGTGGGACTCGATCCCAGGACGCTGGGATCATGACCTGAGCCGAAGGCAGCCGCTCAACCAACTGAGCCACCCAGGCGTCCCTGCAGTGTGGTTTGGACAATGTCAAATCTCTCTCCTCAAAAACCTCTCTTGCATTCAGATGCCAAATGGCCTATAATTCTTTTTTTTTTTTTTTGGCGTATAATTCTTTTGATTTTTGTAAGAGTGAGGTGTGTGCTAAGTGTACCCTCTGCCGCCATCAGCCTGACTCCATGTGGCCTGTGTGAGGTGTTGAGCTGCAAGCCAGGTGAGGGGGCAGCAGCCCAGCCAGGGGGAGGCCATCTGCACAGTGTGGGGAGGGAGGGGTAGAGGGGACCCGGCCCTGGCGTCAGGGCTTCTGCTGGGTGAGGAGTGGGTCCCAGGGCAGAGGCCAGTGGCAGAGGTGACCAGACAGAGTGGGGGGAGGATTGGTGCAGGGATGGGGGAAGGGTAGTGGCCCACGTAGGAGGAGGTGATTTACTGCCCGGTGGATGGACCAAATAAGTAAATTATGTTGAGGATAATGGTGGCCAAGTGTCTCACCATCAGAGAAGAGAATTAGAAATATGGGGAGGAAGAAACTAAACTGAGCTCAGTGCTTTAGGATTCCAATCAGAGATGCGGGTGGGACTCCATTGCACACACCCACACAGCAGACCCACCCACACAGACACACATGTGGTTGACCCTTGAACAACATGGGTTTGAACAGCTTGGGTTCACTTACCTGCAGGTTTTTTTCTGATAAATACAGTACATTACTGTAAATGTGTTTTCTCTTCCCTATGATTTTCTTAATGACATTTTCTTTTCTCCAACTTACTTCATTATAAGAATACAGCATATGGGGCGCCTGGGTGGCTCAGTGGGTTAAAAACCTCGCCTTCGGCTCAAGTCATGATCCCAGGGTCCTGGGCTCTCTGCTCAGCTCTATTGAGTGTCGGACTCTTGAATTTGGCTCAGACCAGGATCTCAGGTTCGTGAGATGGAGCCCCACGAAGGGGGGGGGTCCAAGCTCAGTGGGGATACTGCTTGAGATTCTCTCCCTCTGCCCCTGCTCTCTCTCTCTCTCTCTCTCAAATGAACAAATACACTTAAATAAAATACAACATATAATACATATAACATACAAAAGGGACAGGTGCAGGGAGCATATAAGAGGAGCAGTGCCCCAAAATCTCTAGTTTTTTGGCTTACAAGACTAGGAATACTAGAGCAAGCGTGGAATAGCCGGGAAGGTCTGATCTCTGTTTTGGGTCGCCTGGGGCTGTTGTGCCTCTTGTGAGTGGCCCAGCTGGAGACATCCAGGACGAGGGGTTACGGGGTCTGGTATTCTGGGGACCTGTCTGAGTTAGAGCTAGAGATTTCGGTGTCATCAGAGTGTGGTACTATTGAATGAAGGGGTTGGACAAGGCCACCCAGGGATAGTCTGTAGAGTCTGAGGGGAAGGGGGTCAGCAAGGGACCCCAGAAGCCCAAGAGCTATGTAGGAAGAGATCCAGGGGAGGAGACAGAGAAGAAGCTGCTGGCAGCGAGGAGGAGAGCCAGAGGGGAGAAAGCATGTCTAGGCAATGGTGTCATCATGCAGCAGAAACATGGAGAAAGAGTCCATAGTCCTCTGTGTGTGGGCTGGGGAGCAGGGTGACAGCGGTATAGCCTCCCTTTTGCAGGACTCTTCTAAAAGCACAGTGCTGACACTGGATGCAGCTCATTCTTATTATTTGTCCTCATGAAAGGACATAACCTGAGTGTTCCCTTTTGACTTCAATTTTCACTACCCGAAAGGGTGAAGTATGGTGCCCTTCATCAATAGAAGTGTTTGTTCATAGTGCTGATGACTCTGGGTCATCCCACGTCACAGAAGAAACAGGGATCAGAAGAAACTGAAAGCAACTCTAACCTGTTTTTTTGTTGTTGTTGTTACGAGTTTGGCATTGGGTGGATGGTGCCTTAATAAATAAAAATCCATCCTCTAATAAATAATATTCATCTTTTAGTAAGCAGTTATTATCCTTCAATAACAATACACAATCCATCCTTTTATTAAATAACCTTTAACAAAAGTCCATCCTTTCAGGCACTTATTTATTTATTTTAAAGATTTTATTTATTTACCTGATAGAGATAGAGTGAGAGAGGGAACACAAGCAGGGGGAGTGGGGAGAGGGAGAAGCAGGTTTCCCAGCAGAGCAGGGAGCCAGATGTGGGGCTCCATCCCGGGACCCTGGGACCTGAGCCAAAGGCAGACACCCAACGACTGAGCCACCCCAACTTTGAGGCTTTTAATAAACTGACAATCAAGTTGATGGTGGTGATGGTTTCTGATGACATTAAGGTCATTATTAAATGTCCCAAAAGATGACGGCATGTATGGGTAGTGAGCTCCCCATGTCCATGACCCATTGACAAAGAACTGGCATGGGGAGTAGAATCAGTGCTCACGTGGACATGGGCAATGCAGGCTCTGGTTCGGGCCTCGGTGCTCACTAAAGATGTGAACTTGGGCCGCTTGTGGCTGAGCTTCCTCATCTGTGAGATACCCTCTTCCTCCAAGTTCCAAACATCCCCAACCAACACAGAGCAGTCAGACTTGTAGCAGTAAGGAGATGGTGTGAAGAAGAAAAGTAAATCATTAAAGAAGGAAGACAAGTGAGTATTAACCACGAAACAGCCTCCGGACTCATTAGCAATCAAATAAATGCAAAGTAAAATGAGGAACCTTTTATCACCTACCAAATTTGCAAATTAGAAAAATAAATGGAGACGTTGGGTGGCGAGGAGAAAGTTTATGCATATATATGCTGTGGGGAAGAAAAGCATAAATATACTGTAGAGGTCCGTGTCATCGGTCCAGGTGTTTTTTGGAAGACAATTTGTTAATAGGCTCTTAAAATCTTCAAAAATATTTGTACCCTTTCATCCAGCAATTCCACTTTTAGAAATATGTCCTAGGGAAATAATTAAAGATGTGCACAAAACTTGCATCCAAGGAAGTTCATTAGAGTGCTTTGTTTTTAGAAATAATGATGAAAAATACGAAGCAATGGGTATGTCCAAGGTTAGAGGATTATTAAAGCTAAATGATGATTCATCCCTACAGTGACTAGGAAAGTCATGTCTTTGGAGATCATGCTGACACAGAAAATGTTTACATTATGGTATTGACTGTGAGTAGAAAAAAGAAAGCAGGACACCAAAACAGATTTAAAAAGCAATTTCAATTTTAAAAAGGAGCTTGTGTGAGGCATAGGAACAAGACGAAAAGAAAGTATCCCCAAATGTGAAAGCAGATTAATTTTGATTAGTGGTTTTACATGTGATTTTTTTCCCCCAGTAAATGTTCCAGAACTTCTTTGATGAACACATACTGTTTTATAATTAGAGAAAAAGGCAATAACATTTAGAAAATACCCCCATTCTGGGCTGGAATGAGATATTATAAAATGAGTGTGTGGGGGTATGGGTCTCTTGGGGGTTGAGCCCTGTCTCTTGTCCCTGGGGCTAATTCACTCCCAGTGGGATTAGAGTGCAGAGAGCACTCAGCCCCTGGCTCCTACCCTGGCAGACTCACAATTAGAAAGTCATCAAGTCTTTGGGGGAAGAAAATCCCCTATAACATTAGGGAATCTGATGCCTTCAATTCCTCAAGTAGGAAGATTGGAGGCAGACTAAAAC
>PISX010024141.1:0-28492 GCA_004024625.1 Mellivora capensis | reverse complement strand
TTTTTTCCTATACACGCGATATCTCATCTTTATTTTAATTTTCATTTAGCTGATGACATATGATGTTGAGCAACTTTTCATATACTTATGTGCCATCGGTATCTATTCTTTGATGAGGTGTCTGTTCAGGATTTTTGTCCATTTTCTAATCGGATTGTTAATTTTCATGTTGTTGAGCTTTAAGAGTTTATGTATTTTGTTTTTATTTTTGTTTTTCAAGATTTCATTTATTTATTTATTTGACAGAGAGAGAGAGAGAGAGCACACATAGGCAGAGGGAGAGGGAGAAGTGTATTCCCTGCTGAGCATGGAGCCTGATCACCAAAAGCAGACACTTAACCAACTGAGCCACTCAGGCACGTCAAGAGTTTGTATATTTTGGACAATAGTCCTTTATAGATGTATCTTTTGTAAATATTTTATCATCATCCATAGCCTGTCTCCTCATTCTCTTGACATTGTCTTTTGCAGTGCAGAAGTTTTTAATGTTAATGAAGTGTAGCTTATTAATTATTTCTTTCATGAATCCTGCCTTTGCTATTCTAGCTACAAAGTTATGACCTGATCCAAGGTCATTTAGGGCTTTTCCTGTGTTTTCTTCTAGAAGTTCTGTAGTTTGGGGGGCACCTGGGTGGCTCGGTCGGTTAGGCATCTGCCTTCAGCTCAGGTAGTGATCTCAGGGTCCTGTGATGGAGCCCTGTGTCAGGCTCCCTGCTCAGTGGGGAGCCTGCTTCTTCCTCTCCTTCTGCTGCTCTCCCTGCTTGTGCTCTGTCTTTGTCGAATAAATAAAATCTTTAAAAAAAAAATAGAAGTTCTATAGTTTTGAGTCTTATGTTTAGGTCTATGATCCATTTTGAGTGAGTTTTTGTGAGGAATGTAGGCCTATATCTAGATTCATTTTTTGGTGGATAGATGTCCACTCGTTTCAGTACCATTTATTGAAAAGAATATCTTTGCTCTATTGTATTGCCTTTGCTCTTTTATTAAAAATCAGTTGAGCGGCACCTGGGTGGCTCAGTCGTTAAGCCTCTGCCTTCCGCTCAGGTCATGATCTCAAGGTCCTGGGATCGAGCCCTGAATTGGGCTCTCTGCTCAGCGGGAAGCCTGCTTCTCCCTCTCCCACTCCCCCTGCTTGTTCTTCCTCTCTCGATGTCTCTCTCTCCGTCAAATAAATAAAATCTTTTTTTTTAAAAGATTTTATTTATTTATTTGACAGACAGAGATCACAAGTAGGCAAGAGAGGCAGGCAGGGAGAGAGAGGAGGAAGCAGGCTCCCTGCTGAGCAGAGAGCCCGATTCGGGGCTGGATCCCAGGACCCTGGGATCATGACCCGAGCCGAAAGCAGAGGCTTTAACCCACTGAGCCACCCAGGCGCCCCAATAAATAAAATCTTTAAAAAAAAAATCAGTTGGTTATAGTGCTCGCTTCGGCAGCACATACACTAAAATTGGAATGATACAGAAAAGATTAGCATGGCCCCTGCACAAGGATGACACGCAAATTTGTGTAGTGTTCCATATTTTAAAAGATTTTATTTATTTATTTGACAGACAGAGATCACAAGTAGGCAGAGAGGCAGACAGAGAGAGAGAAGGAAACAGGCTCCCCGATGAGCAGAGAGCCCGACGCGGGGCTCGATCCCAGGACCCTGGGATCATGACCTGAGCCGAAGGCAGAGGCTTTAACCCACTGAGCCACCCAGGCACCTCACGTGTTCCATATTTTAAAGAAAAGAATATCAGTTGGTTATATTTATATGGGTCTATTTTAGGTTCTCTGTTCTGTTCCATTGACTTTTTTGTCAATTCTTTCACCAATACACTGTCTTGAGATTGGGTATTGTCAGTCCTCTCTGACTGTTCTCCTTAAATACTGAGTTGGCTATTCTGGGTCTTTTGTCTCTCCATATAAATTTTAGAATCAGTTTGTTTTTATCCACAAAATAAGTTACTGGAATTTTGGGGGGGATTGTGTTGAAACTACAGATCAAGTTGGGAAGAACTGGCATCTTGACAATATCGAATTTTCTTACCCATGAACATTTAGTTCTTTGGTATCCTTCATCAGAGTTTTATAGTTTTTGTCATTTAGATCTGTTTTATGGTATTTCATATAAAAAATAATGACTATTTAATTTTGGAGGGGGCTGCTAATGTAAATGGTAATTTCCAATTTTACTTGTTCCACTTGTTAGTATATAGGAAGGTGATTGACTTGGGCATATTAATCTTGTATCCTGAAACCTTGCTACAATTGCTTATTAATTCTAGGACCTTTTGTTGTTGATTATTTTAAATTTTCCGTATAGGCAATCATGCCATCTCTGAACATATACAGCTTTGTTTCTTCATCTGTATATCTTTTATTTCCTTTTCTTGTCTTACTGTGTTAGCTAGAACTTGTGGTACAAATATTGAAAACAGTGGTGGGAAGGGACATCCTTATCTTGTTCCTCATCTTAGTGGGAAAACTGAATTTCTCATCATTAAATATGATATTAGCTATGGGTTTTAGGTAGATATTCTTTTTCAAGTTGAAGAAATATCCCTCTATTTCTGGTTACTGTGATTGTCTATCATGAATGGTTGTTGGATTTTGTCAAATGTGTTTCTGCCTCTGCTGATACCATCCTGTGATTTTTCTTCTTTAGCCTATTGATATGATGGATTATGTTAATTGATTTTTGAATGTTAAACCAGCCTTGGATACCTGGGGTAATTCTCACCTGATCATGGTGTATAATTTTCATACATTGTTGGATTCAATTTTTTAATATTTTGTGGAGGATTTTTGCATTTATATTCATGAAAAATTGGTCCATAGGTTTCTTTTTTCTTTTCTTATAATATTTTTGTCTGATTTTGGTATTAGGGTAATGCTGGCCTCATAAGAATAGATGGGATGCAGCCCTTCTGCTTCTATCTTCTGAAAGAGATTCTAGAGAATTAGTATAATTTCTTCCTTACATGTTTGGTAAAATTTGCCAGTGATCCCATCTGGGCCTGGTGCTTTCTGTTTTGGAAAGTTATTAGTTATTGATTCAATTTCTTTAATCGACAGAGGCCTATTCAGATTCTATCTATTAGTAACTTTTTTTAAAGGATAGATTTCTAGGGACGCCTGGGTGGCTCAGTTGGTTAAGCGGCTGCCTTTGGCTCAGGTCATGATCCCGGTGTCCTGGGATCGAGTCCCACATCCGGCTCCTTGCTCGGCAGGGAGCCTGCTTCTCCCTCTGCCTGCCACTCTGTCTGCCTGTGCTTGCTCTCTCTCTGACAAAAAAAAAAAAAAAAAAAAAAAGGATAGATTTCTAGAGATAGGATTCCTGTTCAAGGGTTGACCAGAGCCTTGGTGGTTCTCAGTGCTGTCTGGACATTAGAATCACCTGGGGGAGCTTTTTATTAATTTATTTTTAATTTTATTTATTTATTTTTCTTTTAAAGATTTTATTTATTTTTTGGAGAGAGAATGAGTGAGAGAGAGCATGAGAGAGAAGGTCAGAGGAGAAGCAGACTCCCCAAGGAGCTGGGAGCCCGATGCGGGACTTGATCCTGGAAGTCCGGAATCATGACCTGAGCCGAAGGCAGTCGCTCAACTAACTGAGCAACCCAGGTGCCCCTGGGGGAGCTTTTTAAAAATCCCACTGCTGGGGCACCTGGATAGGTCAGTCGGTTAAGTGTCTGCCTTCAGTTCAGGCCATGATCCCAGGGTCCTGGGATCAAGCCAGTGTCAGGCTCCCAGCTTAGCAAGGGCATCGGCTCCCCGCCCCCTGCCCATATAAGTAAATAAATAAATAAAATCTTTTAAAAAATTTATTTTTCCACAGAACCCTTTGGCTCCTGCATTGGAAGCAGGGTGAGTGGAGGCCAGAGTGAAAAGCAGGGAGGTCCAGATGTAGGCTGTTACATTCACATGGATGAGAAATACAGGTGGTTTGAATTTGGAAGGTCAAGGGGCAGATGCTGAGAAGTGTTTGGGTTATAGATACTCCAAAGCAAAGCCTATTGAAGTTACTGATGGATGGGATGTGGGTCATGTGAGGGAAAAAAAGAGTCATATAAAACTCCAAGGTATTTGCCCTGAGCAAATGATGGTGGAGCTTGATTGGGGTAGAGGGAGAGTGTCAACAAAGGCCCAGGGTGTGTGTTTAGGAAGTATTCAAACAATGAAGATCCCATATGCTAAGAATATGTATTGGGATGAGGGCCAGGGAATGGAAAAATGGGAGATAAGGGGCGCCTGAGTGGCTCAGTCGGTTGGGCATCTGCCTTTGGCTTGGGTCGTGGTCTCAGGGTCCTGGGATCGAGCCCCACATGGGGCTCCTTTCTCAGCAGGGAGCCTGCCTCTCCCTCTTCCTCTGCAGCTCCCCCTGTTTCTGCTGTCTCTCTCACATACACTCTTTCTCTCAAGTAAATAAGTAAAATAATTTTTTTTTTTTTTTTAATGGGAGCTAAGGGGCGCCTGGGTGGTTCAGTAGGTTAAAGCCTCTGCCTTTGGCTCAGGTCGTGACCTCAGGGTCCTGTGATCGAGCCCTGCATCCGGCTCTCTGCTCAGCAGGGAGCCTGCTTCCTCCTCTCTCTCTGCCTGCTTCTCTGCCTACTTGTGATCTCTCTGTCAAATGAATAAATAAAATCTTAAAAAAAAAAAGGGAGATAAAATACACTGCAGTAGGGATGCCTGGTGGGCTCAGTTAATGAAGCGTGAAACTCTTGATTCTCAGGATTTTGAGTTCAAGCCCTGTTTCGGGTGTAGGGTTTACTTAAAAATAAAATCTTAAAAAAAAAACCAAACTCAAAAACCAAAAACTCTTCAGCAGATTATAGAAGTCCATGAGTACCAAACTAAGGAATTGAAATTTATATGATAGGAGCCGGAGGAGCTTTGGAAATTTTTGAAATATAATTAATATGATCAGAGCTTAGCTTTATAACATCAATTGTGTTTAATAACATGAAAATGCCCATGAGATAATTTTCACTAAAAGTTTAGCTGTACTGTGATTATAGTCAAGTTTTTAAAAAAAATCTCTTGTATGGATAAAAAGCCTTCATGTATTTTTTTTTTAAGATTTTATTTATTTATTTGACACAGAGAGAGAGAGAGCAAGCACACAAGCAGGGGGAGCAACAAGAGGGAGAGGGAGAAGCAGACTCCTGGCTGAGCAGGGAGCCCGATGTGGGACTCGATCCCAGGACTCTGGGATCATAACCTGAGTGGAAGGCAGCTGTTTAACCGACTGCGCCCCAGGCACCCAAAAGCCTTCATGTATTAAAAAAGAGTGGCTAGAAGGAATATTATCAAAATGTTCATAGAGACGGTTTTGATGGTAAGACTATGAGTAAGATTGGATTCTTTTTCCTTTTCTTTAACTGAGTGTAACTACTTTTATGGTAATAAGTTTAACCCAGCAACTTAAATGTGTGCAAGAGGGCACCTGGGTGGTTCCGTCAATTAAGTATCTGACTCTAGATCTCAGCTCAGGTCTTGATCCAGGGTCATGAGTTCAAGCCCTGCATTGGGTTCCACTGGGCATGGAGCTATACAATAAGTAAATGAATGAATGTGTGCAGGATAGGAGGGAGGAGTACATTAGATGCAGAGAGTGGAAGCAGGGATATGGGTTGGTTTTACTGCAGCAATCCAGGGGAAATGGAAGGAGAAGTTGAACTGGGACAGGGGCCATGGGAGGAGGAGGGAAGTGGATGTGTTTCTTGCCTCGAAATGGATGTGTAAGGAAGCCTTACTACATACAAATGTGGTCGTTAGGAGGCGAGGCTCTGGAACCAGGCTGCTAGAATTGGAATGTGAACTTGGCCACATTGGGCAAATTAGTCTTTATGTTTCCTAAGAGTCTGTAAGCAGGAATAATAGTTACACCTGCCCCATGAGGTAGTTCTAGGAAGTAACTGAGTGAGTACATATTAACCGCTCAGAGCAGTGGTGCTCAGCTCATAGACACTCGATGGTTTAGCAATTATTCTTACTACTTACCTGGCCTCCGTGGAATTGGTGCTGAACGTGATTGCAGAATGTGCAGTGGAGTGGAGTGAAGGTTTGAAGGTTACTGAAACATTATCCCTTACAGATTAATTTTTTTATAAAGTATGTTTATATATTTTTTTAAAACTTAGTAAGGGTTTTTTGTTTTTTTTTTAGATTTTATTTCTTTATTTGAGAGAGAGGCAGTGAGAGAGCATGAGCGAGGAGAAGGTCAGAGGGAGAAGCAGACTCCCCGTGGAGCTGGGAGCCTGATGCGGGACTCGATCCCGGGTCTCCGGGATCATGACCTGAGCCGAAGGCAGTCGTCCAACCAACTGAGCCACCCAGACGTCCCTTAGTAAGGGTTTTTTGAAACTAAGTCAGGCTGTCTCCAGTGGTGAGCTCCCGACACTGAGGCTGGTTTGTTTTTTTTTTAAGATTTTATTTATTCATTTGACAGATCACAAGTAGGCAGAGAGAAGGGGAAGCAGGCTCCCCGCTGAGCAGAGAACCCGATGCGGGGCTCGATTCCAGGACCCCGAGATCATGACCCGAGCCAAAGGCAGAGGCTTAAACCACTGAACCACCCAGGTGCCCCCACTGAGGCGGTTTTAACAGGCGCTGCACAGATCACTGAGGGGCTGGTACAGGGCTGTGATTCCAAACTAGTTTTCATCAGAGGATGTACTGGGTGTTTTGGGTGATTAAGTTCATTCCATTAAAAGTACTGTCCTTGGGACGCTTGGGTGGCTCAGTTGGTTAAGTGTCTGCCTTTGGCTCAGGTCATGATCCCAGGGTCCTGGGGTGGAGCCCCACATCAGACTCCTTGCTCAGCAGGGAGCCTGCTTCTTCCTCTGCCTGTTGCTCCACTGGCTCGTTTTCTCTCTTTCTCTGACAAATAAATAAATGAAATCTTTAAAAAAAGAGAAGAGAAGTACTATCCATTGGGGCATCTGGCTGACTCAGTTGGTAGAACATGCGATCTCTTGATCGCAAGGGTGTAAGTTTGAGCCCCACGTTGGGTGTAGAGTTTACAAAAAGTCATCATCGTAATAATAAAGATTAGACAAACCATAATAGATGCTTAATCATAGGAAATAAAGTAAGGGTTCCTGAGGGGAAGGGTGGGGGATGGGGTAATGGGGTGACGGCCATTAGGGAGGGCACGTGATGGAATGAGCATTGGGTGTTATAGAAGACTGGTGAATCACCGACTTCTACCTCTGAAACCAATAATATGTTGTATGTTAATTAATTGAATTTAAACTAAAAAAATAAATAAAAGGAAATAAATTAAAATGAAACATAATAATAAAGATTAGATTTTTCTAAATAAGTACCATCCTTTATTCTGAGCCTTCTCTAAGGGCTTGGTGCTCAGGTAGTCTTTGTTTTATGAAGTATGGTATATATAGACCAGAGGTTTTTTCCCTAATACCCTCACTTGACAATAATCTTGCTTTTTGGTCTCCAAAATTTTGGGGGAAATTTTACTGGTCTTTGAAATGTAAGTTTCTGGGAACTAGGGTTGTGGGGAAAATGAATAATTTGGTTAGGCTCAAGTAGGTGCCTTTGAATCCCCTTCTGAACCTGAGGGTCTATCATTTCAGGGCCACAGCTTGGACCCCTTGATCCCAATGAGTCATTCTGCAAATGAGAGCATTTAGGTGGGGGACTGGGGAAAGAGGTGAATGGTTCTGCACCACTCGGCCGCTACAGCTGTCATAGAGTTCTTCTAGTGGACGCTCTTGGCAGCCAGCCTGTGGGAGGGACCACTGTCCTATGGCCTCAAGCGTCCTCATCTTCGATCTTGCTGAAGGCTCCTGGGGGTGGGCTCTGTGCTCTGTGCCACGGTGTTCCTGAACTCCTGTTCCGGTGGGCCAGGATGTTAGAGTCTGAGGTCAATCCCCCAGGGTCTCTGCTCCAAGGAGCTTAGAGTCTGACATCCTTCATATACAAAGGATGGTTTTGTTACCACAACTTCCTCACATATAAGATGAGGATAATAGTACCATCTAACAGCCATGGAGAGGCATCTCTGCCTACTTCCCTCATCTCCAGCCAGAGCTGCAAAGAAAAATCCGACACTGAGAGGTAGACCGTGAGATCAAGCCAGACTGGATAGAGTGGAAGTGTGCTGAGTTACCTTAAAGAGAATGGCTTCTAAACCATGACACCTTCATTTTCGCCACAACCCTAGTTCCCAGAAACTTAACCCAACGTGGCTACAAAGAAAGGTCCATTAGCTCTGGATACTTTATGTATGTGTGTATGTATTTATATTGTATTTATTCATTTGAGAGAGAGAGACAGAGCACAAGCAGGGGGAGGGGCAGAGGGAGACGGCAAAACTGACTCCCCACTGAGCTGGGAGCCCAAAGACATGGGGCTCAATCCCAGAATCAGAGATCATGACCAGAACTGAAGACAGACACTTTTTTTTTTTTTTTTTAAAGATTTTATTTATTTATTTGACAGAGCGAGACACAGCAAGAGAGGGAACACAAGCAGGGGAGTGGGAGAGGGAGAAGCAGGCCTCCTGTTGAGCAGGGAGCCTGATGCAGGGCTCTATCCACTGACCCTGGGATCATGACCTGAGCCAAAGGCAGATGCTTAATGACTGAGCCACCCAGGCATTCCTGAAGACACATTTCAACAACTGAGCCACCCAGGCATCCCAGCTCAAGATACTTAAAAAAAAAAAAAAAAAAGAAAGAAAGAAAGAAAAAAGAAGGCACAAGGTTACTGAGTAGAGAGGGAGGCTGACCTGGCCTAGTGATTTTCCCTTTTGTGGAAAAAGTGACCTCTCCCAGCCCATGCCCCCAACACAGGAACCTTGTTGGCTGCCTCCCTTTGTTCTGCTTCTTTACTCCCTAACTCCCTTCTGCTTTGCCTCTGGCTGCCTTTGGTAAAGGGTCTACATGGAGAGAATGTGCTGGCCAGAGGCCCCAAGTGCCTCTGTCGTGTCCACTCAGTCGCTGTGTCTCCCACTGTTGATTGATTTACACTGGCAGTGTGGGGTGCGCCTCTGTCTGGGAGCACTGGTTACCTTGAGTTTGCCCCAGGAGTGGAGGCTCCCCGGACGTGTGTTGGCAGGTCCTATTTTGGAGCCTGAGAAGCCGAGGAGGCAGGCCCAACCCTCGCTGAGGTCATGCCCTCCTTGTGACCTTGGGGCTTGCCTTCCTAGCCAACACCCCATACCTCCATTCGCCTTGCCTTACCATCCCACCCCACTGGAGTTCCTCCAGCTCCGCTCTCCGTGTTCTTGTGAAGAGGAAGTTCAGTCAGTGGCCAAAAAAGCGCATGCTAACATGGTGAAGCATTCTACATGTGCAGGTGATGACCGTCGTGATCAAATGGGATCCTGTGTGTGTAGACTGAGAAGTGTAAACCGGTTGCCGTATGAATTACCCTAGTTCTGTTGGGAGTCAAGAACCGTGGGAAATTGACAGTTGGGCTCAAGAGAAATAGCAGATTGGCCACCCACCCCCCTCTTTGAAGGTTAAATTGATAATAGTGCCAGGGTTTACCCAGAGGAAGAACTAAGATGGGAACTGAGCTGGGCTGTGGTTCAACAGGTGGCTGCCTCTCTGTGACCCCGGCTCAGTCGGGCTGTTGTTGAGTGGAAACCGGGGCACTTGGGACCCTCCATCAGGACAGCCGGTGAGTTTCTCCGTAAAGCTCAAGGGCAGGGCACATGACCACGTGACTCACCAGACCCTGAGCTCAGGCTGCTCTTTTTCCACTGGACTAAAGTGAGCCCCAGAACCCTCCAGCTGCTCCTGCTCGAGGGGAGGGGACCATGCCTGCTTTACCACTTCTTGCCCGTGACAGACACCCTGCCAACGGGTCCCACATGGGCTGGATCCTGGTTGATGGGGCCCATCCGGAGTAGCTCAGGGGTTCCTTTTCAAGGTGGTGTATTCTAGATAACTTAGACAGTGTGTTTATATTTAGGAATCACTTGGTGGTTGAGAGGTGGCATGGAAATGGGGGTGACAGGCTCCTATTAGCTGTGCAGAGTACTATTCCAAGGAATTAATGTGTTATCTCATTTAATTCTCACCCCAAAAGCCCCTGGGTGGTAGATCCTGTTTACAGATGAGGAAACTGAGGAACAGAAGGCTTCATTAACCAGTCCAGGACTGTACAGCTACTGGAAAGTGACAGAACCAGGATTTATTTTAATAACTTTTTATTTATTTTTAATTAAAATATAATGTATTCTTTGCTTCAGGGGTACAGGTCTGTGAATCATGAGTCTTACACAATTCACAGCACTCACCATAGCACATACCCTCCCCAGGGTCCATACCAGGCTTGATTGCTTTCTTTCTTTCTTTCTTTAAAGATTTTATTTATTTGACAGAGAGAAACACAGTGAGAGAAGGAACACAGCCAGAGGGAATGGGAGAAGGAGAAGCAGGCCTCCAGCTGAGCAGGCAGCCCAATGTGGGGCTCGAACCCAGGACCCCGGGATCATGACCCGAGCCAAAGGCAGATGCTTAACGACTGAGCCACCCAGGCGCCCCACTAGGATTTATTTTTTATAAAGATTTTATTTATTCATTTGAGAGAGAGGGAGAGAGAGAGCACAAGCAGGGGGAGAGGCAGAGGGAGAAGCAGACTCCTTGCTGACCCTGACGTGGTACTCAATCCCAGGAATCTGGAGATCATACCCGAGCTGAAGGCAGACGCTTAACCATCTGAGTCACCCAGGTGCCCCCAAATCCAGGATTTAAACCAGGCGGGAAGTCTGACTGGGGAGTCAGAGCTTGTTTTGTTATTATTGTCATTTTTCTGATGCACACCTAAGGCAGAGAGAGGCTTGTCAAGGTCACACAGCTGGTATGTGGTGGACCTGGGAGTCAACCCCAGGTCCGTCCATCTCTGGGGTTCACACCGGTAACCATCACTCAATGCTGTATCCGTGGTTTCCCTTAATACTCAACAGGAACGTTCACTGTAGTATTATATATAACGTCGTACTACGTTCTATTATAGTACACTCCCCTATCATAGTATGATCTGTTACGAGGTTACCATTTATATGATGAATTCTCTATTGTTGGACATTTAGGTTGCTTCCATTTTGTTCCCATTATAAATAAATGCCAAGTTTTTCTTTCTTTCTTTTTCTTTTTTTTAAGAGAGAGAAATGGTAGGAATGTTGTTTGGTTTATCAGTTTATTTGTTTCTTTTCAAGGATTTAGAGCAGATGGGCTGAGCTCTCAGACGCTGGAAGAATTGGAGGCTTTGAGTTGACTGCTTGAATGGGGAATGAAATTCTGATTAGGAATGGTGCCAGTGTGGAGAGAAGGAAAGAACAGACCCCGTGCTCCAGCCCAGGGATTTGGCATTGCCTGCTGAGATAGAGACTTGGGGATGCATTTCAGAAATATCTGTAATTCCCACTTTGGATGTGTTCGTGTTCTCTAGCTTTTTCCAGCCCAGTGTCTCATTGACATTGCCCAGATACACGTGGGTGGGGCTGGCCAGAGGGTGAGCCATTTTCTTCCCCAGATCAGCCATGTGCGGCCATCTGGAGTCACACCATCTGTCCATCCCATGTTGCTTGCTCCTTTGGCCCTTTCCAACTCTGTCTCCTGTTGAAGTTTCCCCTTTGGTTCCTATGTCCCAGGTTGAAAATGGACGAGGAGGCCTGAATACACAGTGATGACCGTTACGGTCTCACACATTAAGCCCTCAGCATGAGTCCCGTCCTCACCTCTTGTATCCTCACAGCTTTGTGGGATGGGAACCCTTACGAAAACGCCATCTTATGGAGGAGGAAAAGGAAGCTTCAGGAAGTTAAGGGCTTGCCAAGGCCCTGGAGCCAAGGACTGATGGAGCCGGGGTTCAGAGCCAGGGCTGTCTAAATTCTGTGGCCACATCATGCGAACTGCTACATCTTCTTTGCAACCTTTGTGAAGCACTATAAAAAGAGGACCCTCTAGTTCTTGGGGGGAATTTACAAGAAATTTGCAGGAACATGTCCAATTACCTGCATGTGTGTGTACCAGATGGGCTCACTTCGAGGGTGTTAGGACCGCAAGGGATCCAGGAAGTATCTTTCCTGCCTTTTTTTTTTTTTTTTTAAGATTTTATTTATTTATTTGACAGAGATCACAAGTAGGCAGAGAGGGAGGCAGAGAGAGAGAGGAAGGGAAGCAGGCTCCCCGCTGAGCAGAGAGCCCGATGCGGGGCTCGATCCCAGGACCCTGAGATCATGACCTGAGCCGAAGGCAGAGGCTTAACCCATTGAGCCACCCAGGCGCCCCCATGCCTTATTTTTTAAAGTGAGTCAGAGGAGGTCTAGAGAGATCAACGGACTTGTCTAAGGGCAAGATGTTGGGCCAGCCAGATTAGAACAAAGGTCTTCTGATGCCCACCCTGTGGCTCTCTAGAGGCCAACAGCTCTTAGCTTGACTCTCTCTGGAGCACTGAGAGATAAAGCATGTGCTAGTAGGGCAGGTATAGAGAGATAGGAGTAGGTTGGTATTGCTGGGCATTGCTGGGGTTCATGGAGAGAGAGAACCACAAGAATCCTCTGGTTTTCCACTCCTTATTCCCTCACATACCTAAATTCTAGTTCCACTGTATAGAAAAATACAAGTGGGAACAATTGTCAGGAAGGTAGCATGGCATAATGATTAAAAGTCTGGGCTCTAGGGGCGCCTGGGTGGCTCAGTGGGTTAAAGCCTCTGCCTTCAGCTTGGGTCATGATCCCAGGGTCCTGGGATCGAGCCCCGCATCGGGCTCTCTGCTCGGCGGGGACCCTGCTTCCTCCTCTCTCTCTGCCTGCCTCTCTGCCTACTTGTGATCTCTGTCTGTCAAATAAATAAATAAAACCTTAAAAAAAAAAAAAAAAGTGGGCTCCAGAGGTGCCTGGGGTGGCTCAGTTGGTTAAGCGTCTGGCTTTGGCTCTGGTCATGATCCTGGGGACCTGGGATCGAGCCCCACATCAAGCTCCCTGCTCAGTGGGGAGCCTGATTCTCCCTCTCCCTCAGCTCCCCACCCCGAGTATGCATACTTTCTCTCATGCTCTCAATCTCTCTTAAATAAATAAATAATTAATTAAGAAAAGACAGCCCAGGATTCACATCCATCCCTGAGCCTCAGTTTCTTCATCCACAAAATGGGAGTTACAGCTCCTCATCCCTGGGGCCACGGTAAGATGGAAATGAGACAAGGCTTATAGAAGGACTGGCACAAGTTTGTGGAAAGAAGAGAAGAATCTCGAGGTTGTTTGAGTTGGTAGAAAAAGGAGAACACAAAACTGGTAACCAAATATGTGATTTTAACAAAAGGCCAAATATTTCTTCATTTCATCTGAGTCATTATTTCCCACAGGCATTGCCCGTGGAGTGCTCATTGCATATCCCCACATGGAGGTGAGCGGCTCAGTGACCTCTCTTCTGGTGAAGAGTGGGGGTCGGCTCAAGATGGTACAGGATGCTTTTTACTTCCTGTCTTAAAAGTGATGGGAGATGGCAAAAGGAAGATTGTTAATATAAACTCGAAATCCGGATTCTTTCTGAAGGGCATCTCCTCAGCTATGTGACCTCAGATGAATCCCTCGATGTCTCAATTGTCTCTTGACCACAAGGTCATTGAGATGGCCACATAATAGCCACTTTACATGTGGTATCTTATTTAATCCTCAGACAAGCCTGCCAGATAGATACCATCCCGTTTTAGATAAAGGAGAAGACTACAGTTCGGGGAAGTTAAGTAACTTCTCAGAGGCCACACAGCGTGCACGGCCCGGGGAGCGGTGGATCTGTGACGTAAGCCCGGGGCTGACCCCAAACCCCACGTGCTTTCTGGTCTACCCGGGGTAGGTTCAGATTTTGTTGGCTCCAAAGCTTATGCAATTTTGGAAGCCCTCTTTAAGGAAAGCAATACAAAATCACAAAGTAATATTACAGATACAAGAGTGGATGTTTATTTAGATTTTTTAAAAAGATTTTATTTATTTATTTGACAGAGACAGAGATCACAAGTAAGCAAAGAGGCAGGCAGAGAGAGAGAAGGAGAAGCAGGCTCCCTGCTGAGCAGAGAGCCCGACGCGGGGCTCGATCCCAGGACCTGAGATCGTGACCTGAGCCGAAGGCAGAGGCTTAACCCACTGAACCACCCAGGCGCCCCTGGATGTTTATTTAGATCTTGCAGTGAAATCACCACTTTATATTCGAAATACATGCCAGAGCCCAAGTATCACAAACATCACAAATCCCAGAAAAATAACATAACGTTTGTGATAACTGCTTGACGTTCCTCTGTAACACCTTGGTCCTGTGTCTTCTGGCTACATCCTCTGGTTGTGTTCCTTTATGACAATGATTTTGTAACCTTTTCCATGGACTCAGTGTTTCTCTAGCATGGTTGATTGGAAGTTGTTGGGTTTTTATGTTTTTGTTTTTGTTTTCTGTTTTTGTAAGATTTTATCCATCTGTTTGACACAGAAAGAGAGAGAGAGAGCACACAAGCAGGGGGAGTGGGAGAGGGAGAAGCAGGCTTCCCGATGAGCATGGTGTCTGATGTGTGGCTCGACCCATCCCAGGACCCTGGGATCATCACCTGATCTGGAGGCAGATGCCTAATCAACTAAGCTACCCAGGCGCCCCTGATTGGAAGTTTTTATTTTTTTATTACTATTTTTAAAAATATTTTATTTATTTATTTGACAGAGATCACAAGTAGGTGGAGAGGCAGGCAGAGAGAGAGGAGGAAGCAGGCTCCCCACTGAGCAGAGAGCCCGATGCGGGACTCGATCCCAGGACCCTGAGTTCATGACCTGAGCCGAAGGTAGAGGCTTGAACCCACTGAGCCACCCAGGCGCCCTGATTGGAAGTTTTTTTAAAAAATTATTGACAGTGGTGACTGGGTGGCTCAGTCATTAAGCGTCTGCCTTGGGCACAGATCATGATCCCAGGATCCTGGGATGGAGCCCCCCATAAGGCTCCCTGCTCAGCGGGGAGCCTGCTTCTCCCTCTCCCACTCTCCCTGCTTGTGTTCTCTCTCTCTCTCTCTCTCTCTCAAATAAATAAATAAAATTTTAAATAAATATATAAGTACATAAAAACTACTGATAGTCTAGAAAGGTTTAATTTAGTCTCACAAGTTATTATTGGTAATATCATATAAATATTAGGATAATTGTCACTTTTGGAAAAGCCTCCATCACAGTTTCTTCCAGAAGATTTTAGGGTATTTCATGTTTTCTGGTGCAGTGATTCATCTAAAATAATCCTGGAATTGGGGACACTTCTTACCTGATTTTGAGTCGGCTAAACATAATCTTTGTTATCAGTATCTTGGGTTAAATTGGCGAAAAATTCTCATCTTTTCTAGTACCAGCCTCCCGTCTCCCAACCCCTTGAGATGGAATGAGGATGGTTATGTTACTGAAAGACTCATAATTAAAGTCCTTTCTCACAAGTCTATGACCTTTTCAAGGGAATTCATTACAAAATACCGGATGTGAAAACATTTGAAGCATTCGGATGATTTGGCCTGGAAAGAGGAAGGCTAGAGGCAGCGAATAAATAACCACCTTTAAGGATATGAACCTTTGTGGGCATTGGAGGCAGCAGGGTGTATCTGAGCCTAATTCCAAGACCTGGGGAGAGACTCCGGTAACTGCCTAGTTAACAGGTTCTGCAAGTCCCTTTGAACAGGTTGGCCTAAAATGGGTAAGAAGAATAATAGAAAAGTGTGTGAGTGAGAACAGCTCCAACTGCCTCGCTTTGGACCCAAAGGGTGACCCGTGGTCTGGCAACTGCTGTGGGAGCTGGTTTTGCATCATTGGGGTGGGGTGGGCTTCGTGGGGGCATCTAACTGGGTCACTTGGTAGAGCATGTGACCCTTGATCTCAGGGTCGTGAGTTCAAGCCCCACTTTGGGCCTGGAGATGAAGGAAGGGAGGGAGGGAAAGAAAGAGAAATGCATAATCTCGGGCCCTACCCACGACTGCTGACTGGGAATCTGCATTTTCACAGAGCTGCAGGTGATTATCTGAGAAGCCCTGGACCAGAGACTTGAGCTGGAACTTCCCATGTGCCTGCCCAGGCTTGGCAGCTGTCTTTTTCCTTGCTGTGCCCTTAGCCTTAGGAACTGGCCTCTCTTCTCGCTTCTGGCAGTCGCCCATTGTGTGAATTCATTCCATCTCTGTTCCTCTCCCCCCTGACTGCAGACTCCTACAGGACTGAGTTCTCTTCTTTGATTTCTGGCCCTTCACAGTACTGGCACCCAGGAAGTACCACTATGGAATGCCCACTGCATGACAAGAGCTTTGCCTCTCTTACCTCATTTGGCCCTCGCTTCAGGCCTGTAGGCTGAAACAATATCCCTATTTCATGTATGCATGTATGTGTGTGTATGTATGTACATACACTATCTCCATGCCCAAGCTGGGGCTCGAACCCACGACCTCAAAATCAAGAGTCGCATGCTCTACTGATTGAGCCAGCCGTATGCCCCAGATAGCCCCCATTTTATAGATAAGGAAACTGAGGCCCCATCACTTGCTTGCCATAAGTGGCAGAAGCTGGGAACCAACCGAACCCAGGGATGTCTGATTCCAAAGCCTTCAGTAAAGGGGATCAGTAAATGTCGCTTGAATCACTTATTGACTTGATTATTTGATTTAAGCATTCATTAATGTTCTTATTTATTCATTGAAGAGACCGTAGGAGATGAGCAGTGGAATCTTTTTCTTCTTGGTGAACCCTTTCTAGAACTGGAATTGTCTGGCATCAACCTTCCAGAGGCAGGGGGGTGGGCTGCGGAAGCCCCCAGCCCATTCTGGGAGTGCGAAGGTGACATGCCTATGCCAGCCCCACCCCTTTCATAATGTCCTCCGTGACTCAGCAAAGAAACCATAGGTCTGAAATCAGAGATGAAGCAAAAAGAAAAAAAAAGAGACCCAAAAAACAAAAAACACAACCCTCAAAAATGTTTTCTTTTCCTGGAGGAATTTCCCTTTCATGTTGCTCATTCCTCTGCCAGGAAATTCAGGAAGCCTTGGGCTTGGGGTCAGCTATGACCCTCCAGTCTGGTTTCTCTGGGGCTCACCCCCTCTCCTGACTCCTCCCTGGCCCTGGGGGACAGCACCAGGCCTTCTTCCTCAGCAGTCTCTGGTTCTGGGCGGCCAGGCCAGCATTCCTTAGCTTATGTTACATTGTTAATCCTGATGCTGGACCCAGATTGTCTGAGTTCAAATTCTGCCTCTACCTCTTATATTTGTGTGACTTTGGGCAGGTCATATCACCTTTCCTCTTCGGTGAAGTGGGGATGAGAGTATATTTGAGGGTTAAAATAATTAAACTATGTAAAGCACTTAGACCAATGCCTGGCACAGAGTCATCACTTTATAACCGTTCTTGTTGTTCTTACTCATTACGGAGGAGTTGTTAATACCTGGACGAGACCTGGGTGATCTTGTGCCGAACTCCTCTTTCCACTTGCGTAGCCTCACCCCAGAATTTGCATGGATTCCCAGTTATTCATGCTTTAGAGAGTTTAAGCGGGCAACTGCAAATGAGTGAATAAATTAATAAAATTAGAAAGCTCTGGGTTGCTCTCTGAAAATGAGATTATTTTAATGGGCGATGAGGCATGAATCAGTCAAGTTGATTTGGGAATAACCACATTCCATCTGGGAGGAGGGCGGCCCTCTGAAAATTTCCAATCATGGCAGTGACAGACCTGCTACCAAAGGCAGTTTACTGCTAGATTGATAAATTCAGTTTGCAGCTCTCTAGACAACAGGGGAAGGAGAGTAATTCTTGGCTGGAAGCTGGCTTGCAGTTCTCAGCCCTGGGTGCATTTCAGAATCACTGGGGAACAAACATACAGAACCTGAGCCCCACACCTAGAGATTCTGATGTCCAGGCCTGGGAGTGGAATGGAGGCATCAGGATTCTTAAGAAGTTCCCCAGGTAATGAGGAATGAAGTCCAACAATAACCAGGGACGACCTAATAGTAACAGAGCACATTACTATAAACTCAGGGGTTAATTTCTCTCCCCTTCGTAACCATCCCCACAAGGCCGTTTATATTATCCCCGTTTTACAGGTAAGAACACTGAGGTTTGAGTAATTTGGCCAAGGTCATCCAGCAGGGCCATTGTTTAATCTAGGTCTAAATCTGAAAGCTTGAATGCATTGTGCCACACTCCACGCTGCAGGAGGTCAGCCGGGGAAGAAACTTCCCAGAAATTGACATTAAGATTGTTCCCTCTGTTGTAAACTATAAAATCGATACATAATAGGTCAGAGCAAAGATATGCAAACTGATTTAAAGAGACACAAAGGCTCCTAGAGCCAGAGATGGCTCAACCTTCACCAGTGGCCTCTATTAACATATCTAAATAAAGACTGCCTCAGTAGGGGTGGGAGGGTGCTTGGGCCAGTGGTCTGGCCCTTTGTGTGCTGAGGGATGGGTCTGCCCCGACCCATGGCATCATCTGATCTGTGATCTGGCTTCCGCTTTTCCCCTGGGCTTCCTTCCTTTCTCTCCCGACCTCTCGGACTGTCACTTCCTTCCATGGGTCCTCTTTCTCCACCTGTCCCTTAAAAGAGGGTGTTTTCTGCATCCCACCCTCCTCATATTCCCCAGACTATGACTGCGCTGCCCGGTGCCGAGGACTTCAGAGGTGTGTACACCAGGTGTCGAGACTCTAGGCATCAAGGTTAAGGTCGGGGAGAGGGTAAGATGTCATCAGACAGGAGGGGGAGCTCCCATCCGAGATGGCTCACTTGCTGCTGTGGACCCTAGACATTTCTTTACATTGTTTTTTTAGGCTCAGTCTGTTTATCTGAGAAATGGGATATTAATGCCTATCGTACATGATTGTCATAAGGATGAAAACAGACAATAGGCATTCTGAGCACGCAGTAAGAATGTTTATTTTTTTTACATTTAATTTATTTATTTGACGAGAGAGAGAGACAGTGAGAGGGAATAAAAGCAGGGGAAGTGGGAGAGGGAGAAGCAGGCTTCCTGCCCAGCAGGGAGCCTGATGTAGGGCTTGATCCCAGGATGCCAGGATCATGACCTGAGCCGAAGGCAGACATTTAACGACTGAGCCACCCAGGCACCTTAGAACGTTATTAATGGTACCTATTTATTATGTCCAGCTGGCATAGGACTTCTCCATGGGCACTTCAAAAGCAACGTGTGAGATAGAGAGCCCTTTCCCCTAAATCTGTTCTTTCACTTAGATTCCTAGCCAGATTCTGTACAATTCTGGCCAAAGCCAGAATCCCTAGAATCATCCTGGACTGTCCCTCCACTACCATCCACGTGGCTACTGAGTTCCAGTGATTCTGTGTCCTGTGTTTCTTCCATTTTCCTAAGCCACCCTTGGAATTTCTCATGAGGTTATTGCAAGCACCTCTTTTTAAAGTTTTATTTATTTTTAAGCAATCTTTGTGCTCAGCTGGGGCTCGAACTCACGACCCTGAGATCAAGCATCCTCTGCTCTTCTTCTTTTTTTTTTTTTTTAAAGATTTTATTTATTTATTTGACAGAGAGAGAGATCACAAGTATGCAGAGAGGCAGGTATAGAGAGGGGTATGCAGGCTCCCCTCTGAGCAGAGAGCCCGATGCAGGGCTTGATCCCAGGACCCTGAGATCATGACCTGAGCCGAAGGCAGAGGCCTAACCCACTGAGTCACCCAGGTGCCCCTCCTCTGCTCTTCTGACTGAGCTAGCCAGGTGCCCCAAGGTTATTGCAAGAACCTCCAAACCGCTTTCTCTATTTACTCCTCCCCAAACTCCCAACGCTTGTATAGTCAGGTTCTGGTCCAGATGCAAACCATTTAACAGCTCTCCAGTGCCTTTAGGGCTCAGCTGAAATTCTGCTGTGGCCACAGGCCCTTCAGGATCTCCCCTGCCTTCCCGTCCTTTCCCGTCCCTTCCTACCCCACCTCCCGAGGAGGTTCTCTTCCTCGCTAGGGCAGCATCACTGAAGTCCTGAGGCTTCCGTCTGTCTTTCCAGCAAGACTGAATCACTTGAGCTCTCAACCCTTTTGGGGGTCTCTGGATGCCTGGTGTGTGACAGGCTCTCTCAGTAGGAGGCTCTCCTGATAATCTTTGGTGTGGGCCAAGCCCCATCCTAAACACCCAACATCCTCACAACTCTGTGGGGTTGGCACGCTTCATTCTGCTGTGCTTACATGGATGGCTAAGCCCTGGTCTGGGTACTGGGGGTATGGCAGAGCACGCAGCATGGGGTGTGCTAGAAACGAGGGGAGGGATTTCTATTTTATCTAAGAAGGTCAGGAAAAGCCTCTCTGAAGAGGAGCAGAGACCTGAGGGAAGGAAGAGAGGGAGTTATGTAGATATCTAGGGGAAGAATGGTCCAGGCAGAGGGAATAGCCAGGACAGAGGGGCTCAATAGCCCCATTTGACAGATGAGCAAGCCGAGTCTAGGTAGGTTAAGCAAAGTCACAGAAAAACCCAGGTTCTGTAACTCTTGACTCAACCATCCCTCTATAAAGTTTTTTGCGGGACACAGTGGGTGCCTTGGCTGGGGGGTGACTGGCTCTGTGTTCACCCCGCAGCCCTCTAGTTGGAGCTTGCTTCCCGCGTCAAGGAGAGCATGGGCTGATCCACGGGCTTGGCATTCAGGTTCACTTGGTGGCTCTGTTTTGCTCTTGTGTATATCCGTTCCTGTGGCCTTTATTGGAGACAATTAAACTGTATCTACTCCTCAGGCAGTCTCAGAAAGCACACTTCTGCAAAGCTGAGGACCAGACCCTGAAATATGGTGGTGACTTGGCCACGGCAAATTTCCCATCCCTGGTCAGTAGTCAGAGGGGCCTCTCTGGGCAACTGCCGTATCTCCCCCCATACCTTCCTTCAGACTTCAGCAGGAAGATCTGAGGCGAGTGTCTTTGCAGGGGTGGCATCTGAGCTGGCCTTGGAGTACACGGAGCATGGCCAAGAGAGGCATGGATGAGAATTTCGGTGGAAGGAAGTGTGTGAGCGGCACAAAAGTGTCACGTGCTAGACCATCTAGTGCATTGGGAGTATTGGTTCTCAGAGGATGTGTTTGTTGAGGGAGAGGAGATAAGGCTGGAGGGAGAATGTAGGGTAGATCATGACAGCCTTTTTTTTTTAAATGGCCGATTTAGCGTGCCCATTTCAGATAAGCGGTCTGGATTTTATCTCTGTAGTCATAGGGATTTTAAGATTTGAAGAAGCAAAGGAAGCATGTGTGCATTCCTGATGTTTTTGAAAGAATGCCTGGATAGTAGTGGGGAGTGGGGTTGGAGCGGGTGTGTGGGGGGAGAGAGAGGATTGCACCAGTCCAAATGTTAGGTAGGAGCAAGAGGCACTGGAAAAGAATGATGTCAGCGTCTTTAGCTTGGATGACTCGGTAGGTCACAGTTAACTGACAAAATACAAAGGAGGAGGGACAGGTTTTAAGCACCTTGAGTTTGAGCCAGTTGTGTGACATCTAGGTGGGGGTGTAGACCAGGAGTTTGAGCTGGAGTTGAGAACTGGAGAAGCATGAAGGCTGAGGCTGAAGGAAGAGAGGGGAGTCTCGGCTGTTTGTGAGAAGAGAACATAAGGGCTTTGGCTTAAGCCCTGGAAGGTGTTTACAGTTCTTTTTTTTTTTTTTTAAGATTTTATTTATTTCTTTGACAGACAGAGATCACAAGTAGGCAGAGAGGCAGGCAGAGAGAACGAAGGAAGCAGGCTCCCTGCTGAGCAGAGATCCCAGGACTCTGGGATCATGACCTGAGCGGAAGGCAGAGGCTTTAACCCACTGAGCCCAGGCGCCCGGTGTTTACAGTTCTTGAGGCTGATGGAGGAAGAGGAGCTAAGGAGGGAGCTGTGGAGGAGTGTTTTGGTGAAGGCATCTCTGGGACCCTTGGACATAGCTCAGCAGCTGATGGGAGGTGATGGAGGCCACGTCCCAGGGGGAACCACAGTTGACCTAGTCTGGGTTGTCTGCCCAGAGCCACTCAGAGACCAGGAGTGCTTTTGCTCAACCTGAGTTTGTTTGCATGGTCTTCCGTGGACATATGTCCAGCCTCCCACTCTTGAGAGAATTCTCCTGAAAGTGGGGATCCTGACTTCTCCTCCATTATTCTCCAGGAAGCTCAGCCTAGGGTTTTGTACACTGTGGGGCTCAGAACACTAGCGAGGGGGCTGAATGGCTAAGTGGGATGTGTGGTTGTGGTGAATTTGGTCCATGTCTTCTCCTTGAGTTCCTTTTTAAGAGAATATCTTGTTTCATGGAATGAGTGTAATCTGCTCTCTGAATCTTGAGTTGCTTCAGGCCTGCTCCACCCATTGGCCCATCCATCCACCCACCCACCCATCCAACCATCCATCTATCCTGTGTAGACTTTTGCTAAAAGTTGAACACTTTGCACATGGAGTTGGGGGGGCTCCCAGTACTTGTCATGCCTTATCTTACATTACAACAAGCCTCTGAGGGAGGCATGACTACCCTGTTTTGCAGATGAAAAATCAGATCATTTTCCCCGGGTCACACAAGTGAGGGGTAGAGTCAGGCATTCTAACTCAAAAGTCCTTAGGCTCTCAATTGCGAATGGTGAGGCCTCCTTAGGTAGGAGGTGATCATAGAATATATTCTCCAAATTGGAATACCTGAAAAAAAGTTGTATCAGGGGGCATCTGGCTGGGCTGTGAGTTCAAGCCCCACGTTGGGCATGGGGCCTACTTAAAAAATAAAAAAAAAAAAAATAAAGTCTTATTGAGATCTAATTTTCATACCATAGAATTCACCTATATTGAGTTTACAATTCTACAGTTTCTTTGGTGGGTATTTACAGAGCTGTGCAGTCATCGCCGTCATCTCATTTTAGAACATTTTCATCAACCCAAAAAGAAACTCAGTACCCATTAGCGGTCACTCCCCGTTACCATCACCACCCCAGCCCCGGGCGACCACTGATCTATTTTCTGTCTCTATAGATTTGCCTATTCTGAACACTTCGTATAAATGGAAGCTTATGAACTGTGGTCTTTTTGGTTGGCTTCTTTCACTTACCATTAGGCTTCAGGGTTCATTCCTCCTGCCAGAATGCATCTGGTTGGCCTTTCTTTGCATGAATGTGAATGCCCGAACGGTAGTCCATTGTATGGATACACCTCGCTGTCTTCCTTGGGTTTGTTCACGTGTTGACAGACATTTGGATTGCTTCCACTTTGGGGCTCTTATGAGTAATAATAACGCTCTGACGTCTGTATACAGGTTTTATGTGGATGTATTTTTTTAAAATTTTTCTTAATTTTTAAATTTTTCTTAATTTTTCTTGCATCTATGCTCAGGAGTAGAATTGAGAAGTTATATGGTAATTATGTGTTTAATGTTTTGAGGAACTGCCAAACCATTTTCCAAAGTGGCTGCAACATTCTGGGTTCCTGCCAGCGGTTAGGAGGGCTCCAACTCTCCCACGTCCTCACCAACACTTGTTATTCCAAACCGGGAGGCTGTTGATGGTGAAAGGGTCCACCATTAATAATTACACCAGGATAACCAGTAGCAATGGGAACATCTGAACTCTACCTACTTAGCAAAAAAAAAAAAGAGAGAGAGAGAGAGAGCAGATTCAATTCCTGATTTCAGGGAACTTTTCTGGCCACATGATGAGTCAAAGCCCAAAAAACCCCCATACTTGAGTCAATTAAAGAATCAAGCAAAGGTAAATTATTAAGAAGGAAAGCAAAGCACATTTTATTTCTCCCAGGAGATTGTGTTCTCTTTAATAAGAAAAAAAGAACTGTCTTATATTTTTATTGTTTAGGGCCCCAGGAATATCTTGGTACGTCATAGGGTCTCAGTAAGGATCTGTGGAATAAATAAATGAATGAGAATGAATGATACAAACTTTCCTGGAGGGAATGTAAAAATAAAAGAAAAATAGAAATGAGTCATCTGGCCCAGATTTGTGAGTTTGGAGGAAGTGTGGATCTTTTCTAAAAATGGGGGTTTTTTGATCTGTGTGGAACAGCACTAATGACAATTTTATTTGTTTATTTTTATTAATGACAATTTTTTTAAAAGATTTTATTTATTTGACACAGAGAGAGACAGCAAGAGAGGGAACACAAACAGGGGGAGTGGGAGACGGAGAAGCAGGCTCCCCACTGAGCAGGGAGCCCATGCCGGGCTTGATCCCAGGACCCTGGGATCATGACCCTTAGCTGAAGGCAGAGGCTTAATGACTGAGCCACCCAGGCGCCGCTTTGCTAAAGATAATTTTAAAGGGAAAAGTAAATTACCAACAATTAGAGGATTCTTTAACTGGATTTTGCAAGTGTAGATGGCTGATGGAAGGTGGGAGAAAGACCTTACAAGCCTACAAGCCAAGAGTCTGGAAGCAGAGTACATAGCTTTATGCAGAACACCTCTACAGCAGGCTAACCAAATTTGGGAATGAGAGGATGTAGGACCTACCCCCAAGAGAGGGTCCAGTGTTTTATTCACAGGAAACAATGAGAATAATTTAAAAGGACCCTTCACTGGCTGTGTGCCCTCAGGGAGGTCAGCTCTCCTCTCTGACCATCATCGATCCTTCCAGCTCTAAATTTTCCTGATTAGTCAGCCCTACAGCCCTGGAAGCTTCTGTGGGATTGGTGGCCCAGAAGGTAGGCCTTGAAGGAAAGAGCTGGATTTGGAGAAAGGGGTAAGATGCCAGTGGCGGGTGATAAGGCCTTGAGGTGGACTGGAGTGCACAGTCTGAGATAAACTGGAGAGGGTGGCTGGGGCCTCTCGAAGGAGAACTTTAAAAGCCAGCCTGGTTGACTTTTAAATTTGACCTGATAAGCAGGTCCTTGGACTGAAGATGAAAGAGGAGTGTCTATGAGAGATTAATCTGATGGCTCTGGGCCATCGATCTGGATCTATCTGGAAGCAGTGTAAAGACCGAGAGGCTCTCAGGGAGGCCTTCGCAACAGTACTAGAAGCCCAGCCCTTCCAAAGAGGGTTTGAAACTCCTACCAGTCTCACAGTATACATGGCTTCTCTAGAGTTCAATTTTCCTTAACCATAAGTAACTTAAATCATTATTTTTATATTACAACAATTACTCTCCACCAGAATCCTAAATGTATATATAAATTTCTAAGGCAGAATGTTAGATGTCAAATACATTTCAGGTTTGCCAGGGACAATTTTGAATTATACAACCAGATTCCTCAGAGGGAGATGCATTCTCTCTTCTCTGCTGTGAAGGGTTTACTTGGTGGCAGGTTTTGGGAAATTTGCTAAAAGTCCACTGGAAGGATGGGACAGATGGGATCTTAGTTTCAGGAGTGGTTTCACTTTGGCCCAGGTAAAGGATTAGATGTCGGAAACCAAAGAAAGAAGTCCAAGATGGTGCCAGAGTTTAAAATCTGAGGACTCAGAAGAAAGATGGTGCTATTCATAAAAATGTACCAGTTGAGGGGTGCCTGGGTGGCTCAGCCAATGGAGTCTCCAGCTCATGATTTCAGCTCCGGTCCTGATCATAGGGTCCTGGGATGGAGCCCGAACCCCATCTGGGGCTCTCTGCTTGGCGGGGAATCTGCTTGAAGAGTCTCTCCCTCTGCCCCTTCCCCCACTCAGTATCCTGCATGAGCTTTCTCTCTCTCTCCTTAAAATAATAAAATAAATAAATAAATTTAAAATGTACCAGTTGAGAGAAAGGAGGGAAGATGATGGTTTACCATGAGAACATAGGGAACAGATGGCCTTGCTAGCCCCAGGAAAGAACTGGGCAGATTGGACATGCAGGAGGAGCTGGCACTTCTGGGTCTTTCTCAGCCTTTGCCCTTGAAGTTCTCCCAATGGCCTGGATATTTGGCATTTTGCCTGCTTTACTATTAATGTATTACTATGAGACAGGATGTTTACTATAGGGTTTTTGTAGATGTCCTATATCAGACTAAGGAAATTCTCATCTATTCCTGCTTTGCCAAGAGTTCTTTCTTTGCTTGCTGTGAGCGGGTGTTGAATTTTATCAAATGCTTTTTTGGGTATTTGTTGATGTGATTATATGGGTTTCTTTACCCTTTAATCTTTTTGTGTGATAAATAGTATAGATTTTAAAAAACAAACTATCCAAGCATTTTTGGCATAAAGTCAACATAATCATAACATAGTATCCTTTTATATATTGCTGGACTCAGTTTGCTAATATCTTGTATTGGATTTTGCATTCATGAATGTAATTTTCTTTTCTCATGCTGTTCTTTTCGGTTTTGGAATCCAAGTGACACTAAAAATAAGTTGAGAAGGGAACCCTCTTTTCATATTTTCTAAAAGCCTTTAGGTAATATTGAAATTGCTTCTTTCTTGAATTTTCGATAGAACTCTTTGCCTGGTTGCTATTGAAGGTTATCCCATCATGTGGGTTATAGTAGAGAAAGGAACTTTTATTTGAGGAGTTATATTAAACAATAAGGAACATCTGTTACCTCATACATCACAAAAAGTCCAGAAGTAGGTGTCCCAGGATTGGTTAATTCAGCAGTTCAACAACATTATCAGGGAGAGGAGTTTATTCTGATTTTGTAGCTATGTCATTGTCAGGTGTCAGCTTCTTCTCTTATTGCAAGATGGCTGCAGTTGCTCCAGGCATTGCAACACAGTGGTTAAGAGGGTGGGTTTTGTAGCTAACACTGGTTCCAAATCACATAGCTACATGACACTAGGCAATGCTTAACCTCTCTGGAAAATGGGATGATAATGGTATTTTACCTCAGAAGTTTACTGTTGTATGGATTAAATGAATTAAGATTTGGTTTTGTTTTTTAACTCTTTTTTTTTTAAAAGATTTTATTTATTTACTTGACAGAGAGAGACACAGGAGAGAGGGAATACAAGCAGGGGGAGTGGGAGAGGGAGAAGCAAGCTTCCTGCTGAGGAGAGAGCTTGATCCCAGGACCCTGGGATCAGGACCTGAGCTGAAGGCAGTTGCTTAACGACTGAGCCACCCAGGTGCCCCTGTTTTTTAACTCTTAAGATAGTGTTTTGCACATGGTAAGTATACAATAAATATTAACATATTTTACTCCATTCTCACACAGGCAGAAATGAATTTTTTTCCTCTTCTACCCCGTTTATTGAAGCCCCTCAGCAAACTGACTTCACATTTATTGGCTAGAATTTGGCAGGTGCCCATTACTAAGCCAGGTATGGGATTATCATGATTTGGTTTGGAGTACTTTGGATTTAACCTCTGAGATGAGTGTCTAGCCTCCCCTGAAACACATGATGACCTGACTCTTCATCAAAATCTGGATTGTTTGCAAGGAAGAGGTTGGAAGGGTGATGGTGGGGACGTTTGGGTCACACAAGGAGGGACAGCGTCGGAGTTCCCATCCCTGTGGGCTCTCCACAAGATTCCTTGGAATTACCCTTTCAATTCGCTTATAGCACTTCAGTTTACTTAGTGCTTTTCTAAGTTTAATTAAGTAATCTCTACCCTTGATGTGGGGCTCGAACCCAGGACCCCGAGATTGAGTCACACACGCTTTTGACTGAGTCAGCCAGGCGCCTTGCCTTATTGCTTTTTTTTTTTTTAAAGATTTTATTTATTTGTTTGACAGATCACAAGTAGGCAGAGCGGCAGGCGGGGGTGGGGGGCGGGGAGCAGGCTCTCCACGGAGCAGAGAGCCCTATGCGGGGCTCGATCCGAGGACCCTGGGATCATGATCTGAGGACTCTGGGATCATGACCCGTGCTGAAGGCAGAGGCTTCAACCCACTGAGCCACCCAGTGCCCTTGCCTTATTGCTTTTTATTTTTTATTTTTTAAAATTTATTTATTTGTCAGAGAGAGAGGGAGAGAGAGAGAGCGAGCACAGGCAGACAGAGTGGCAGGCAGAGGCAGAGGGAGAAGCAGGCTCCCTGCCGAGCAAGGAGCCCGATGTGGGACTCGATCCCGGGACCCTGGGATCATGACCTGAGCCGAAGGCAGCCGCTTAACCAACTGAGCCACCCAGGCATCCCACCTTATTGCTTTTTAACCGGTGTGTAATCTCCGCTGGTCTCAGAATCCCCTTCTAAGCGGTGTGTTTTGTCGTTATCTGTCTTTCGTAGTCGGGAAACAGGCTTCTGGAGTTGGAGGTGTGCTTGCCTGCGTGTGTGTGTGTGTGTGTGTGTGTGTGTGTCTCTCTCTCTCTCTCTCTCTCTCTCTAGTTGGGACAGAGCCAGGTCCTGGGACTCAAGTGCAGGTCTTCAGATTCAAAAGTTCTCCCCTTTCATTGCTCTTTTGTAAATTCCCAACTCTCTGTTGTGGACCTGCTATTAAGATTATTTATTTATTGGGACACCTGGGTGGCTCAGTTGGTTGAGCGGCTGCCTTTGGCTCAGGTCATGATCCCAGCGTCCTGGAATCGAGTCCCACATCGGGCTCCTTGCTCGGCGGGGAGCCTGCTTCTCCCTCTGCCTCTGCCTGCCACGCTGTCTGCCTGTGCTCGCTTGCTCTCTCTCCCTCTCTCTCTGACAAATAAATAAATAAAATCTTAAAAAAAAAAAAAAA
>PISX010024140.1:0-22660 GCA_004024625.1 Mellivora capensis | reverse complement strand
GTATTTCCACTGTCACTTTGAAACCCGCTGTGAGCCTTCTTTTAGGGATGCTTCTGTCTAGTGGTCTGTTTGTCTCAGAGCAGTTCAGTTTCAGACAATCTGGGGTAAAACTCAGGATGTGCTGTTACTAAAGTTTTGCCACAATATTTTTTGAAAGGTGAAGAACAACTCTACTGTTCTCATAGGTTAGTGTGGATTCATGGGTGAATTTATGAAAACATGTTACCATGTGATGTAGTGAGTAGTAAATGTTGAGGAAGAATTGTTGTTTTGTTCTTGGTATTAGAAGTTGTAATTTCCACAATATTCTTTTATTTTTTTATTTTTTTATTTTAAGATTTTATTTATTTATTTGAGAGAGAGGCAGTGAGAGAGAGCATGAGCGAGGAGAAAGAGGAAGAAGCAGACTCCCCCTGGAGCTGGGAGCCCGATGCGGGACTCGATCCAGGGACTCCAGGATCATGACCTGAGCCGAAGGCAGTCATCCAACCAACTGAGTCACCCAGGCGTCCCTCTTTTTTTTTTTTTTTAAGATTTTATTTATTTATTTGACAGACAGAGGTCACAAGTAGGCAGAGAGGCAGGCAGAGAGAGAGGGGGAAGCAGGCTCCCCGCTGAGCAGAGAGTCCGATGCAGGACTCGATCTCAGGACCCTGAGATCAAGCCCAGAGGCTTAACCCACTGAGCCACCCACGCACCCCTCTACAATATTCTTTACGTTCAAAGTCATCCTTTTTATTTTTGGAATATAAAAGTGTGGCACGTGAACTAAGATATTGGCATCACTTACAAGCTCGTGAGAAATGTGGAAACTCAGATCCCACCTAGAAATCAAATCAGAATATAAGTTTTGACAGGATCTTCACTTCGCATTAACATTGGATAAGGACAGGTGTAGCTCGTCTCTACATTTTTGTTAGCTATCCCTGTATCTATGTCTGTGGTACATTACTGTGATAACTATAGCTTTGTACTATGTTTTAAATCAGGGAGTGTATTGCCTCCAACGTACTCTTCAGTTTGAAAATTATTCTGGGGATGTTATCCTGTGATAGCCACATGAATGTTAAGAGGGGTTTTGATCTGCTAAAAAAAGAGGGCATTGGAATTTTGAAAGAGATTTTCAGTGTTACATTACTTTATTTATGTTTGATTTTTTATTGTTATTTCCTTCCTCTCCTAAATTTGATGTTTATGTTTCTTCTTTTTCTATTTCCTTGTAGTGTAACGTTACCTTGTTTATTTGAACCCTTTTTTTTCTTTAATCAGGCATTCGTAGCATTAAAAAATTGAAATTTGAAAGGCTAGTGTGGAAAATTAGCAGAAATAAATAATACAAGTGATGACCAAACAGTAAAATCGCATACAAATAAAAATAGGCATTCCTTAGGGTTTTCTACAGATCATGTCATCTGTGAACAGTTAGTTTTCTTTTTTTTTCTTTTATTTTTTAAAAATTTAAAAAAAATTTTTTTTAAATTTATTTATTTGTCAGAGAGAGAGGGAGAGAGAGCAAGCGAGCACAGGCAGACAGAGTGGCAGGCAGAGGCAGAGGGAGAAGCAGGCTCCCTGCCCAGCAAGGAGCCCAATGTGGGACTCGATCCCAGGACGCTGGGATCATGACCCGAGCCGAAGGCAGCCGCCTAACCAACTGAGCCACCCAGGCGTCCCTCTTTTTTTTTTTTTTTTTTTTTAATTGGATTCCTTTGACGTATTTTTTCTTGCCTGATTGCTCTGACTGGAATATCTAGTACTATGTTGAATGGAAGTGCTGACGTCACTCCATTACCTCGTTTCTGGTCATACAGGAGAAGCATTCAGTCTTTTACTATTGAATGTGTTAGGTTTCAGCTTTAAGCACCTATATGGCCTGTGTTATACTGAGGTGGTTTCCTTCTGTTCCTGCTCTTGAGTGATTTTAATCATGAAACCGATATGCTCACACTCATGTTCTGCATCGGTTAATACAAACATGTCATGTTTGGCCTTTGTTCTGTTAATGCAGACTCTTAAATTTATGGATTTCCAAATGTTAAAAAGACCCTGAACTTCAGGAGGAATTCTCAATTGATTATGTTGTAAAATAGTGAAATGTGCTTTTGATTCAGTTTGCTTTATTTTATTGTGGACTTAGAATAACTACTCCTCATAGGTAGTAGTTTCCGGTCTTCTCTGTTCATGGTGTCTTCCTTGGCTTTGATAATCTGGTAAAGCTGGTGTCACAGAGATTGCTTGATAGTTTCCTTTCGCTTCACTCCTTGGAAATGTTGGAGGAGATTTAAAGTACTTTCCAATTATCCAGTGAATTTATCTGGTACAGGACTTTTCTTTATTGGGAGGTTGTTTTGTTTTTTGAATTATTATTACTTTTTCAATCTACTTAATAGTAGATGATTTGATATTTTTATTTTTTCAAATTATTTCTCCATAATGGAGTCAGGTATGTTATATACATTTTGAGATTTACACAAGTTTTTTTGAACCCTATTTGTGGTTATATAATTATCCATCACCACCTCTTATAATTGTTTTTATTTCTAGGGTATCTAGGGTTATATTGTGCCTGCTTTCACTTCTTCACTTCTGATTTTACTTAGTATTTTCTCTTCCATTCTTTATTTAGTTAAAAGTATATCGATTTTGTTGATCTTTTCTGAAAATGCAATCTTCCTATTGTTGATGTTTTCCTGTTTTTGCTATCTCCTCTTTTGTTGATTTCCATTTTAAGTTTAAATTTCCTTCCTTCTGCTAATTTTGGGGTCAATGGCACTTTTCCTGGTTTTTTGAGATACAGGATCATGATCTGTGCTTCAGCATTATACTTGGGAACTGTGTGATAGCCTCTGTGGTCTGTACATTGCCTGCAAGTTTATGTCTCCTTGGAGGAATGAAGTCCTGATGATTCTTTCTCAGCCATATTGCTGAAGTTCTGTGATTGATTTTAATTTTGCATATTAGAAGCTTCATTATATTCATCTGAGAATAGTAAGTGGAATGATTTTACTTTTCTCTTATTCGATATCTTTCAGCTGTATCTTCACATGGCACCCAGAGTTTCCTGTCAAAGCTGTGCATAGAAGCTTCTTTCCAAAACGTGGCAGTGGGTAGATATAAACATAGTGCCCTTGAGAATTTACACTTAATGATAGACTGGAAAAATGATGGGGAGAGTGAAGAGCATCAAAGATATCATGAAGGACATAACCAAACTGAGACTACGGTCCGTAATATGAATCTGACTGCCCAAAACGGTGAAGGATATAAAACATTTTGGAAAACATCCCTTCTTAAGTCTGCTACTTCTGCAAAGCAGTGTCTTTCTATAAGCAAGGGCTCAAATCAAATGGTCAAACATACATATCTGGAGAATGAAAATTTGGAAAATCTGGAAAGTTGCTTAGTCCATGCTGAAAATAATTATTTGAACCATTTTGAAAGTAGGATTGCATTGACTGAGTCAAATAGTTCTGAAAATCAGAGATTTAAAAATGAAGAACAAAGTGCTCAGTGGGATCCATTGGAGAGGTCCTTCACCAAGGAGTCAACACTACAAGATGACCAGAACATTTTCAATGAAAATAGAATTGCTCAGTGTGGTGAATCTGAGAACAAATTTAACGAGGGTTCAAATGTTAATAAGCATGTGAGGACTCATTTTCCAGAGAATCATTATGAATGTGATAAATGTGTAGAAGTCTTTTACCAAAGCTCCAACCTGATTATACATAAGAATATCCCTATGGGAGAGAATCCTTGTAAATACAATGAATGTGGGAAATCTGTTAACCAGTCCTCCAGTGTTGGTGATTATCAGAGAATTCATATGGAAAAAAATTTACACAGATATAATAAAACAGGAAACATGTTGAGCCAATCATCAGGACTAAACATACATAACACAGTCACTACTGGACGGAAAACTTTTATTTGTGAGGAATGTGGTAAAGCCTTTGACTGGCACTCAACACTATCTCAACATCAGCCAATGCATTCTGGAGAGAAACCTTACAAATGTGAAGAATGTAGCAAGGTCTTTATCCACAGTTCACACCTTAATCAACACGAGAGAATTCATCCTGGAGAGAAACCTTACCAATGTGAAGAATGTGGAAAGGCCTTTAACCAGAACTCAATGCTTACTCGACATCAAAGAATTCATACTGGAGAGAAGCCTTACCAATGTGAAGAATGTGGCAAGGCCTTTAACCAGCACTCAAACCTTATTCAGCATCACAGAATTCATACTGGAGAGAAACCTTACCAATGTAAAGAATGTGGCCAGGCCTTTAACCATCACTCAAGCCTTACTCAACATCACAGAATTCACAGTGGTGAAAAACCTTACATATGTAAAGAATGTGGTCAGTCCTTTAACCAGCACTCTAACCTTACTCGACATCACAGAATTCATAGTGGAGAGAAACCTTACATATGTAAAGAATGTGGCCAGGCCTTTAACCAGCACTCAAAGCTTACTGAACATCTCAGAATTCATACTGGAGAGAAACCTTATATATGTAAAGAATGTGGCCAGGCCTTTAACCGGCACTCACACCTGACTCGACATCACAGAATTCACAGTGGAGAGAAACCTTACCAATGTCAAGAATGTGGTAAGGCCTTTAACCAGCAATCAAAGCTTACTGAACATCACAGAATTCATACTGGAGAGAAACCTTATATATGTAAAGAATGTGGCCAGGCCTTTAACCGGCACTCACACCTGACTCGGCATCACAGAATTCATAGTGGAGAGAAACCTTACATATGTAAAGAATGTGGTGACACCTTTATCCAGCACTCACACTTGACTAGACATCACAGAATTCATACTTGAAGGAATCCTAACCAAAATAAAGAACGTGTCAAGGCCTTTAAGCAATGCTAAAGTCTAACTTGATCAGAGAATGTATACTGGAGAAGGTTTTGCAAACATAATGAATTTGGCAAGCCCTTTAATCAGAAGTCAAGCTTTACTGAACATTAGAGAATTCATATTGGAGGAAAAAAATTAGAAATGTAAAAGAATGTGGTAAAACTTTTTTAGGATTGCTCAACCCTTACTCAGCATCAGAGTTCATACTGAGGGGAAACTTTACAAAGGTAAAGGAATATGTCAAGCCTCTGGCTGGAACTCTCAACTTACTAAACATCATAGTTCTCATACAGCATCGAAGCTGTAAAATATAGAGAAATTTGCAGTGCCTTTAATTGGAATTCAACCCTTAATATCCGAAAATTGACACTAGATTCAGACCCTACAAACTTAATGAATGAGGAAAGACCTTCATTTTAAATACACACTTTAGCAAACACCCGTGAGTGCATAAAAGAAAGTAATTTGAAAGATGTAAATATTTAGAAATATATGTAACTGGACATCAGATATCAGTAAATGTCACAGAAGTCAAGTAGAAAGCACTGCAGCAGTCAGTCTGTTCTGACATTACATCAGAATATTCATGATAAGGAGTAATAACAAAGTTAAACTGTTACAAAAATGTCTCTCCTGTTATGCTTCAAAAGATTAAGTGGATAGATTTTTGCATAGTTCTAATTAACTTCAATTTTTTTTTACATGGGAGCTATCTGATATTTATGTCTAGCAAATATTAGTGTATACTTACTCTCAAGTCGCTTCAGAGAATACGTTTATTTTTAGTATGTGTGAAATTATGTGACTGATTATTGCTTCATCAAAGATGAGATCTCTCCTTCATTAGGTGGGACTCACACATATCTAATTATCCATGGAAGATGAAGGACAGTGTAATACACAATATATGAAGAAAATCTAAATGGACATATTGTTTGTCGTTGAAACTTTAATGACAGTTGTCATGGAAAAGGTGTTCAGAACATCATCTTCATGATTAAAACTGAAGGACTTTCTGAATGTTATAAATAAAATATTTTAGCAACTGGTATTAGAGGCAGAAGTGGTGGCAATCCAATAAAATATTGATGTATCTTCACGATAGCAATAGTTAGAAGTAGAGAATATTAGTGGATGTGGTTGAAAGGAAGAAATCCTCACAGATATCATAAAGAGGACATGTAACTCTTCCCTGATATGGCATACATCCACATTTGTTGCAAATGACCTCACACCTGAAAATGATTAAAATCACTACTTCCACATCATTATATCAGCACTTGAATGCTTTTTAATGCTTAAATTCTGTATTTTGAGTAAGGATTCATAGAGGGGATTGAAATGCATAACTTAGTCTATTGTGAACTTAATATTTTTTAATTAATAAAACAAGGGTTTTTATCATGTTAACATGGATATGTAATGAGCGAAGTGTTATCTGACTACCAATGTTAACCTATCTCATATAAGGTTGTAGATAACTGCTTGTATCTATCACCTCTTTGGCAACAGAGTGGAACTATATCTAGTAATCCGTTTTCTCAGCGGCCTTAATGTGTAGCTAATGTGTGATTGTTTTCCCCTTAGTTTATCGTATCATTTTCTCCTCCTTGGGACCAGGGGGGTAATAGAACGGATATATTATAGATGGTGTATGAGTCTCACTGATCCACTAACTGAAGTACTCCGTGACATCGCAACTTAGCATACATTTTGTGTAGGCAGGAGTTTTGCAGGGGACTTTAAGTGACACAGGGCGATCTTACTAGTACATTCCCTACATAACAAGTTGCAGAGTCAGAAGTTAATGTACCTTTTCATATGACATTCCCAGTCCACCTTTCTGAGCAACCACTGTCTCCCACGACCTTCCCCTTATGTGTCCTTCAGAGAAGACTCCCACTGAGCTTACTTAAACCTATTTCAGTTTGAAAGGCTCTCTGGACTTCCCCAGGGACTCTAAAGCGCTCCACCTTGGCCCCTAATAAAGGTATGTGCCCCACTTCATATGTGTGGATGTTGTTCTCATGTTTCTATAAAGTAAACATACACGTACAATGGTGGTTGGTATCTAGGAGTGATATTGTAGCCCCAGTTAAGAGAGAGAAAGTACAGAAGATGAAAAACTGGCATGAATTTTGCACGTGGAGAGAGGACGCCGTTCCTGGGTTGCACAACTGACTCCCTGGAATTAGAAAAACAACTTACGCCTGTTTATTTTCCTAGTGATCTACAGATCTCCATTTCTGTTTATCCCCAGTTTTATTTCCACCTACACAGGCATCTCAAACGTTCTTTTTTGCCTGCGTTGTGGTGAGAGTGTCCTCACTGTCCTCTTAATTGCCATTAGAGACGAGTAAGGCCAATGGGTATCAATTCAGAATTTTAGCCCTGGTTGTGGGATGCGAATGTAAGTAAGTGAAAGAGGGTGGTGGCACTGCCCTTAGAAAAGTAAGACCTATTAAAAGAAAATGTGATTAACTCATTTCAGTGTGGGTAGGGAACTCAGCGTGGCTCCCTTTAGTCCCTCGAAAGGCACAGGCATCTCTTGGTGGGGTCGTCTGATGAGTACATGTAATGGAATGAAGGAATCCGCACGTGTGGTGGGTTTCTGAGGAGTAGGGAAGTCCTATCTTATCTTCACAATTGAATTAATTCCTGTGTTAGTGAGGAGGACTAGATGCTGTTGTGTTGACTGTGTTTGCCCAGGCCTAGATCACGGCGGAGATGGAGGAAGGGTATTGGATGATGCAGTCATTTGGAGCATAGCTTCAAAATGGCACATGGCAGAGTAGATGTTGGAGACGAAGGCGCCTTCTGCACAGTGGAATAGGCAGGATCAGCAAGGCGTGGGCTGTGGTTGGCAGAAGCGCTAGTATCCCAGGTGAATAACCCCAACACAGTTTAGATCCAATGTAGATGGGTGACCTTCCGTGGAAGATGGTGTACTGCTGTGTGGACCTTCCTCCCTTTCCCTAGTGGATGATAGGTGTCATGGATTGCTTGGTACAACAGTCAGGGCAGTGAGCATTTCTGCTTCAGTCTGGGGCAAGTGTTCATTGACAACGGATAAAGAGATGTGGCGTGTATATCTCGAACGGAACATTACTCAGCGTTAAGACGGAATGAAATCTTGCCATTTGCAATGACACGGATGGAGCTAGAGTTTTATGCTAACCGGAAGAAGTCAGAGAAGGACAAATACCGGGTGATTTCACTCATATGTGGAATGTAAGAAACAAACAAGCGAAGGAGAAAGAAAAGGAGATGGGCAAATCAAGAAACAGACTCTTAATGACAGAGGCGAAACGGATGGTTACCAGAGTGGAGATGGATGGGGGGTGAGCCAAATGAGTGACGGGAATGAAGATGGGCATTTGTTGTATTGAGCATGGGTGCTGTACGGAATCGCTCAGTCACTGTTGTACACCTGAAACATAGATGACAGCACTTGGTAACTCACTGGAATTTAAATAAAACCTTTCAAAAATATTTTGGTTTTTGCAGCTTTACGAAATTTTGTCCCTTAAGTTAACTGACTTGCTGCAGTTGCACAAAAAAAAGTACACCTTTGTAAACAAATTGCACCGTTTATCTTTCTCCCTGATTCCTCCGGAATTCAGAGTCTCAGTAACTGCTTTTATATTTTAATGCCTGTCTGTACATTTGTTTAATTTCAATCCGAATCTGTTCTCATGATGACAAGACACAAATAGAAACACTGGTTATATGACCAAGGCTTGCACTGGAACATCGTAGCTGAGAAAGAGCTGCATAGACTCAGCTTTGACGAGACAGCTGTAGGGGACTAACACTGACTTTATGGGGCAAATAGGGCCCCCTTGGGAAATACCAGCCTGGTACCTTGCTTACGGAGTTCGCAACAGCTTTACCATATGAGCAAGGATGATACTTCCAGCAGGTGCAGGAAACTCAGGATATTTAGGGGACTTCACGAAGAGAGGAAGTCACTGAAATCTGTAGTTACTGTTCATTAAGGTCTGGTGGCAAGTATATGGCATGGACTCTGACCTGGAGATGCTATTAAAAGTTCAGTTTAGAGGGCTCCTGGGTGGCTCAGTTGGTTAAGTGACTGCCTTCGGCTCAGGTCATGATCCTGGAATCCCGGGATCCAGTCCCACACCGGGCTCCCTGCTCAGCGGGGAGTCTGCTTCTCCCTCTGACCTCTCCCCTCTCATGCTCCCTCTCTCATTCTCTTTCTCTCTCTCAAATAAATAAATAAAATCTTCTTTAAAAAAGTTCAATTTAGAGATTCCTCATGAAATGTTCCTGCAAACCTGTTTTTAAAGTGTCTCTAGCTCAACCTCCGTTCTACCTGTAGTTACGTAAATAATCAGGCCAAGTGTTTTTTTCTTAGACTATTTTGTAATCAAATTAGATTATTTATTTATTTGAGAGAGAGAGAAGAGTGAGCAAGAGAGAACAAGAGTTAGTCGGGGAGGGGAGGGAGAAGCAAGCTCCCCACTGAGCGGGGAGCTAACTCAGGGCTGGATCCCCGTGTCCTGGGATCATGACCTGAGCCAAAGGCAGATGCTTACCCGACTGAGCCACCAAGACGCCCCTGATTTGTGTTTTTAAAGCAGCAAGAATGATTAATTCGATGGTGTGAAATTGGAAATGTCAAGGGCTTTCTTTAGCGACCGAGCAATGTCTACACTTTCATTTATTGTGGCTTGTTTCCACGAGATGTGCTGTTTATGTCTAATATTTTATTGATGTGAAAATCAAATTATGTGGTAAAAATCTCTCAGGATTTAAGCAGATTTGAAATTGCTGTGTTACATAGAATTCCGCCTTTCATTGCCTTATTGTTAGGGTAAGATGAATTTGGACAATTGTGTTGTCGTAAACTCTTCACAAATAATAGAAGAGGTGTAATTTTGTAGCCTAAGATGAAACTGGAAAAAACAGAGAAGGAAACTCATAGACCCAAGAGGCCATGTTAGCAGATGTCCTTGCTAACTTGTGGTGCCCCGTCACCTTGTAACCTAGAGGTGTACTTGATCTGAAAACACTTTGAATCAGAATAATATCTTTCTTCTTTATCTGAGAGGTTTTATGAGGTGCATCCCATCATTACACTGTAGAGTAGTGCTGATTAGCCGCTTGTGAGCTAGCGGGGTCACATTCCTGTCTTGAGCCTAGGCTACATGTCCCTTGTCTGCGACAGCTGTGCCTGGGCACATAGGACCTGTGGTGTGCTTTCTCTCATCTGAACTGACAAGATCAGTGCCGGCGTCGTGAGACCAACTTTGTGTCGATTCTGTCAGGGAGCTTGAATTTCTGTCCCCTCCAAGGTCCTTCTAGCTGGACTAAGAATCCAATGAGATAGATTGTCACGAAAGAGCAACTTAAATTTTCTGTGTGTAAGGAGCCTTCACAGGCATGAAGATCCCAAAGGCAGTCAGGCAAAAAGAGGCATTTATGTCTTCCTGAACTGCGGAGGAGGAGAACTGGGGATTTTCGAGTGGAAGAATGCACTACACCAGGCAATGAGAAGAGTAGATGTTTGGTGATTAGATGTTTGCCACATCATAGGTGGGTCACTCGGAGAAAATTTATCACTACTAATCACCCATATTCTGTGAAAGACCCCCAAGTTAGATCCTTCTACAAAGTTAAGGGAGGGTAAAAAGTTACTCTTAAGTCAGGGTATCAGTTACCATTAGCCCAAAGAATGTCCATGCTAAAGTGTCCATCTTGGGGGCAGCCTACCCTTGGTCCCTACAGAACATTGCTTTAAACATCACTATATACATCCGTGTTTGTAGACCTGCACAAACTCAGGTAACATTGTTTAAAACTCGTTTCTTCCATTGACTGGACATTTGGCCAAACACTCATGAAAGAGAAAAAATATGTTTGGTCTCATAAATTACTTTGTCGTTCTCTTTTTTTGTTTGTTTGCATTAACCTATGGTTTCTTCTAGTAAATGTGTAAAAAGGATTGTCGTTGCCATTCTTTGTGTTCTAGTAGCACATATAATTGCCATAAAAACATTCCGTTCAAAGTCATCAAATAACATTTTTTGCGGAAACCATTTGCTAGCATTCTACAGTGTTCTGTCTTCTCTGTTGAGGATAATACTGGGTTGAAAATTACAGAATTCAACAAAACTCATATTTCTGTTTTTTAAAATAAATGAGTCTTGTTATATCTAAGTGATTGTTCACCTTTTTGGAGCCAAGAGAGAGCCCTGGGATGTGAAGAGAAAAGAGCCTTACATCCAGGTAGGTGCCAGTGAGTAAAGCAGATGACATAGGTGAGGTGTCATGGTCCAGGAGGAGACCACACCTGAAGATGTGATATGGGGAGTGCTACTTGAAATAATTATCTTAAATGTTTGTGGTATAATTTACATCTAAATGTTTATTTTATGTAGCAGTGATACTCAGCATATTTTACAACAATCGTGGTCCGTTTTTATATGTTTGTTCATGATGTTGCTTCTAAAGGATGAATTACAGCCTTGGCATTCTTTGTAAAAGTGGGAATATCTCTCAAATTCTCTTATTTCCTTTCAAAGCTCATCCATAAAAATTTTATTAGAACATTTTATGATTAAGTGTAGTGAATTTTCTGAGCATAATTTGTGGCACATAACACATACTAATGCTTCAAATGTTTGCTTTTCTTGAGTGCCCGGGCTCAGTTTAAAACTGCTGTCATATCGAAAATCCTTTTATGATAACATACCTATGTTTTATTCAGAATTCTTGCAGTTAACATTTCTCTTATTGTTTGCATTCAATAAACTTCATTTTTATTGATAGTTTTACAGCATTATTGATTCATGCTTTTTTAATCTGTTTTATAGTTTTGGATAACAATTTTCTTTTTTTTTTTTAAAGTATAGATTGCTCTAGGTAGTATAGACATTTTTTTAAATTTTTTTTTTAATTTATTTATTTGTCAGAGAGAAAGAGCGAGCACAGGCAGACAGAGTGGCAGGCAGAGGCAGAGGGAGAAGCAGGCTTCCTGCCGAGCAAGGAGCCCGATGTGGGACTCGATTCCAGGACGCTGGGATCATGACCTGAGCCGAAGGCAGCCGCTTAACCAGCTGAGCCACCCAGGCGTCCCTTGGATAACAATTTTCAACTTAGGAGTTCAAAGACAGTGTAGGGTTTAAATGAAACAGGAATCAGCATGCCAAATGCCAATAAAATTCTGTATGTATTTGTCTGTATAATACTATCCGTGCATTGTTGGTTCATGACTTACCTTGTTTGTTTCTTTTCTTGGTTAGTTGTCAGTGGTTGTATTATTCTGTGTGTTTATCCTGGGTAAGTTGTTATATGGAATTAATGTCCTCATCTGTTTGTGGAATCATATTCTCTTTTTGAGAGAAGCACCTTTTTGAACTAAAGATTATTTTTAGAAATTTATATCTCTTTCCCTTTTAGGTGTCATTATTTATTCTTAATTGTGGTCAAATATATGCCATGAAGTTTACCATTTGAACCACTTTTAGCTAAAGTGTTAAGTGTGTTGACATTATTGGAATACCAATTTCTAGAATTTTCTCATCCTGCAAAACTAAAAGTTAATACCTGTTAAGTACCCACTTCCACACTTGTGTCTACGACCCTGGCACCCTCTCTTTCTCTCCTTCTCTCTTTCCTTCCTTCCTTATTTGTAAAGTTCACGACATTAGGTTTGGTCACTTAAACGAAATCATAGTCCATTTCTGTGACTCCTTTATTTCACGTAACATAAAATCATCACGTTTTAACCATGTTATATAAAAAGACAAGATGTGTCTCTTTTTTCAAGGCTGAATATTATTCTAGTGAATGTATATGCTGCATTTTCTTATCCATTCACAAATATTTCTGTTGCTTTCATTTATTACTGGCTTTTCTGAGTAATGCTGCTATGAATCTCCCTGTGCAGATATCTCTTGTAGATCCCACTTTGATTTGGTTTGTTTATAAACTGTCAGGTGGGATGGCTGGATCGTATGGTAATATGATCTACAACTCTTTGAGGAACCTCCATTCTGTTTTCCATAGTGATTGCTTCATACACATTTCCTCTAGTAGTGGGTAAGGGTTCCAGTCTCTCCTCATCCTTCCCAGCACGTGTAAGTTTTTTTGGTTCATGTTTATTAGTGGGGTCTGAGTGGGTGAGAGGTGATGATCCAGTGCTTGAGTTGTATTTTTCTAATGAATAGTGAGGTTGAGCATCTTTCCTATGCCTTGTCCATTTGTATATCTTCCTTGGATTTTGCCCACTGAAAACTTTGTCCAGTTCTTAATCATGCTATTGCTGTTTGGTTGTCACTGCAAAAGTTCTTTCTCTGGAGGCGCCTGGGTGGATCAGTGGGTTGGGCCTCTGCCTTCGGCTCAGGTCAGGTCATGATCTTGGGGTCCTGGGATCGAGCCCCACACCGGGCTCTCTGCTCAGCAGGCAGCCTGTTTCCCCCTCTCTCTGCCTACCTCTCTGCCTACTTGTGATCTCTCTCTGTCTCAGATAAAAAAATAAATAAAATCTTAAAAAAAAAAACCAAAAACAATCTGTTCTAGATGTTAAATCCTTCTGCTTTAGAGGCTCTCCAAAAGAATTCCTTGCATTTTTCAGGTTGCTTTTTCACTCCATTGACTGCTTCCTTAGATTACTTTCTCTGGGGGTGACTGACTGAGGCTCAGGTCATGACCTAAAGGTCATTAGACTGAGCCCAGCATCCTGCTATGCACTCAGCAGGGAATTTGCTTCTCCTCTCCCTCTGCCCCTTCCCCTGCTCATGTGCTCCCTCCCTCCTCTTTTTCCCTCTCAAGTAAATAAATAAAATCTTGAAAAAAAAAAAACCAAACTGTGACCTTTTCTGATTTCAGTATGTTTGAAAATATTGTTTCATTTCATTACTCTCAAGGTATTTACTGGTTATTTTCTTTAATTTCATTTTGATCCATTGATTGTTCAAGAGCACATTGTTTAATTTCCAAGTATTTGTGGCATTTCCATTTTCCCATCTGCTGTTCATTCTTTGTTTTAGTTCATGGTGGTCAGAAATGATACTTACAATATTAATCTTCTTAAATTTCTTAAGACTTGTTTTGTAGGGTGCCTGGGTGGCTCAGTCATTAAGCATCTGCCTTTGGCTCCAGTTGTGATCCCAGGGTCCTGGGATCGACCCTCACATGGGGCTCCCTGCTCCATGGGAGGCCTGCTTCTCCCTCTCCCACTCCCTCTGCTTGTGTTCCCTCTCACACTACATCTCTCTCTCTCTGTCAAATAAATAAATAAGATTTTTTTTTTTTTTATGACTTGTTTTGTAGGCTGTGTGTCTATACTAGAGAGCATTCTGTGTGTGACTGAGAAGATTGTGTCTTCTGCTCTCGTGTGCTGGAGTGGTCTGTGTATGTCCATCACATGTAAAAACTGTAAAAAAAATTGACTGTAATCTTGTTCAGGTGCTCTCCTTCTTGGACTTAACTGTGGTCTTTCTATCCAATTAAACCAAGGTATTAACCCTTTACTGCTATAATGGTGCTCTTCTTGCTTCAGTTCTGCCTTCTATGCTTCCCATACGTGGGGTCTCTGTTGTTAGGTGCACGCATAACTGTTACAGTATCTGGGTAATTTCCTTTCTGTCTGTATATATAATGGTTTTCTGTTCTGAAACTCATGAACTTAGTGTGTATTTGTATGATATTAGTACAGTCACTGATGCCTTCTTTTGGTTTCCATTTTAATGAAATGTCCTTTTACTGCTTTTACTAGCACCTTACATGTGTCCTTAGATTTAATGTGACTGTCTTGTAGACAGAGGGTTGTTGCCTCTTGTATTTTATTCAATCAGCCAGTTCGTGCCCTTTATTTTATTTATTTATTTTTAAATATTTTATTTATTTATTTGACAGAGGGAGAGAGATCACAAGTAGGCAGAGAGGCAGGCAGAGAGAAAGGGGAGCAGGCTCCCTGCTGAGCAGAGAGCCTGACGCGGGACTCGATCCCAGGACCCTGAGACCATGACCTGAGCCGAAGGCAGAGGCTTAACCCACTGAGCACCAGGCGCCCCCAATTCATGCCTTTTAATGGGGGGGGAGTTTAATCTATTTACCAGCAAAGTAATTACTAAAGGGAAGTACACTGCTGTTGTTGTTTCATAGTTTTCTGTACTTCTTGTGGCTGTTTTACCCTTTCCCTCCCAGTGTGCTTCATTATATTTGTTTGCTTTTGTAGTGACATGCTTTGATATGATTCTCATTTCCTTTTTATGTCTTATGTAGTTGTCGTCATCCCCCCCGCCCCGTTACCATGTGGATTACTTAAAACCTCTCAAAGCTGTAACAAACCATTTAAACCTAATACTGTCAAGAGCATGCAAAACTCTACTACTTATCATGTCCATCCCTGTACCCGCTGTAGGTCACTGATAACCCTGTATTGAATAATTCTGTCTTTCCTGATGTGTACTATGTGGTTAGATATATCCTTTTTATTCTTCTATTTTTATGTTTTTTAAGAGATAGTGCACATGTGAGTGGGGGTGGGGAGGCAGAAGGCGAGGGAGAGAAAGAATCTTAAGCAGGCTCCATGCCCCGCTCGGAGCCCGATGCAGGGCTTGATCTCACAACCCTGAGATCTTGACCTGAGCCAGAATCAACCAGGCACCCCAAGCTTTTATTCTTTAAAATAATTCAGTTCAGTGAGAAAATAGCAGTCTGTGCTACCTCATTACAATAGTCTAGGTTTCTGTATTTGTGTAAACATTTACATTTACCAGAGAACTTTATATTTTCATGTGGTTTTAGTTAGTGGTTAGGATCTTTGTATTTTAACCAGGAAAACTTTCTTTAGTGTTGCTTGTAGGACAGGTCTAATGGTACACTTTCAGGGGTTTGACTAGGGTATATCTTCATTTCTCCATTTTTGAAGGACATTTATGCCAGATACAGTGTTTTTGGTTGATATTTTTTGATCTTTCAGTCCTGAAGGTATTGTCCCTTGCATTTCTTTTTGTAAGTTCTGCTGAAAAGCCATTAATATTCTTTGAGGAGCTCTGTTACACAGGAGGAATTAATTTTGTCATGCTGTTTCAGAACTCTCTGTTCACTTGTGATTTTTGATAATTAATTATAATGTGTCAGTGTCTTCATGTCTTGACATCTAGCCTACTTAGAATTCAGTGAGCTGCTTGAACATGTCTCTTTTTCCCCACAGTTGTGGAAGTATAAGCCAGTTGTTCTTCATGTAAGCTCTCTGGCCTTTTCGACTCTCCTCTCCTTGGTTAGGGGGTTCCCTTGATGTATATATTGGTCTACTTACTGGTGTCCATAAGTCCCTTAAACCCTGTCCTTTACCACAAGTTTTTTGCTCTCCTCAGTGGATAATTGAAAACGAGGGAACTTTAAGTTGTCCAAGTCTTTCTTCTACTTAATCAAGTCAGGTGCTAACCCCTTCAGTGTTCTTCAAAACTTAGTTATACTTCTCAGCTCCTAATTTCTGTCTGATGGCTTTTTTTAAACTTCCCGTCTTTGGATTTTCATTTCAGTCATGCATCCTTCACTGGATATCAGTTAATTTCCTGGTTTCTACTCTTCCTTCAAGAGCACCTTCAGGATAGTTTAAATCCTTTGTTGAGTAATTTATCGTTCTTTATTCATTTAGGGCCAGGTTTTGGAGCTTTCTTCTGTTCCTTTATTTTTTATATATATTTTTTAAAGATTTTATTTATTTATTTGAGAGAGAGAGAGAGAGCGCATGAGAGGAGAGAGGTCAGTGGGAGAAGCAGACTTGCTGACAAGCAGGGAGCCCGATGTGGGGCTCGATCCCGGGACTCCAGGATCATGACCTGAGCCAAAGGCAGTCGCCCAACCAACTGAGGCACCCAGGCGCCCCACTTCTGTTCCTTTAATTGGAACATGTTTTTCTGCTCCTTCGTATGCCTTGTGATCTTTTGCTGATGTTTGGAAATTTAAAAACGAGCCCTGAACCCAGGATTTATGCATTTGCTTTGTAATGGAGAACATAGTAACAGCCATCTGTGCCCTAACTGTGGGGCCTGTCAAACATAGTCTGGGGATGGGTAATGTCTGAGTTTTTGTATTTTCCAGTTAAGTAATCGGTTGTTGTTTCATGTTAATTGCACGTGGTGATCTTCAGCATGGCAGTTTCTGGGTTTTGTGCAAGTATTTACCTGTTCTGTGAGTCCCCACAACGCATCAAATGGGTGTGTTCCATTGTTCCCATTCCCTCAGCCTTCCATGTCCCGCATGAAAGAAACAAGTCCTCCAGGCCTCTGCAAAGAAGCCAGATTACTGCCCACAGAGTTCACTCATGTCTTTCTCTCCTGAGCGGAGTGGAGAGTGTTCTCACGGTCTTGTCATGGAGGGCCAGGTAGGGTGAACAGCTAGCTTGGGAAATATAAGGAACCTGCCTTCTCTTCCAACTGGCCCTTTTTCACCTGTGCTTGCCTGAATGCTCTCCCAGCTGGCTTCTGGAGCACTCAGAAAGGCAGTTTGGTTAGTCTGTGTCTTCATGAAGGAGCAAAGTCCTGGTCCTTCCTAGTTCTCCATCTTCCTCATGTCCTCTGATGAATATTAACTTTATACATTAGCATTTTAAAGTATTTACTTGCAAGTGTATTGTGTGGGATAATTTACTTGGTGTTTTTCAGTTATGTCCTCTCATGACACCTGGGATTTTTACAAAAACAGTCAAAGAAAATGTATTCCATAACATGCTACTGGGAAGACGATGGAAGCTGTGGCTTTGAGATCACAGTTAATGAAAGACTGAGAAGGTGACAGAAGGAAGTGAGGGGCGGAAACAGTGATATAATGGGTATAACTAACCGGGGACAATTACCCTTAATCGAATCCTTGCTGCTAGAAGAAACAGAGAATAGAAAACATTTTGGGGAAAATCCCACTTTAAGACAATTATGTTTGCAGAATACTGTGTTTGAATACAAAACCTCAGCTCCTTTTTTTTCATACTTATGTATTCTCTGAAAACAAAACTGGAAAGTCTGGAAACACCTGTTGCATGCTGAAAATAATGATTTGAAACATTTCAATTATAGGTATTAATTATTCAAAGATTCTTATAAATTAGAAATTTGAAGATTAAAAGTCTAAATATATAAATTTATTCCTTATTCCAGGAAAGAATTCCTTTCCTGAGGGTTCATGATTCTTCTACTAACAAATAGGCTCTCCTGTTCCAGAGTCCCTAATTTTGATACATATTGGAGTGTCTTTATCCAACCATCACTGTTCAGTAGTTATAATATATAATTTGGAGCAACGTTTTATTTGTGATGAACTTTGGATGGCCTTTTGTGAGGACTTGATCTTCAATAATTACCGAGGTGTTTATAATGGAGAGAGAATTTATGAATGGTAAATCTGGAAATAAACATTAACAAGGGTAAATCCTAATAAACTTTAAAGAACTGTTTCCATTTATGAGCATAAAAGAAATACATGTTGGAAAGTTTTTTATCAAGCTTTAACCTTCTTATATGTCATTGTAGCTTTCCTCAAGAGATGATTTACCAATATAATAAATGTGTCAAAGCTTTAAAACAGTCTTCAAACTCAGACCTTATACTGAGAAGAAACCTTACATATGTAAGGAATATGGCATAGCCTTTACCCAGCATTGAAGCCTTCCTGGACATCAGAGAATACATACTGGAACGAAATCTTACAAATGTAAACAATTTGGTGAAACCTTTAAGCATTGCTTAAAACTTGTTTGACATCAGAATGTACATATGTAGGAGAAACCCTGTGCCTTCTTTGTTCCAGAATCAGCCGTACTTACGAATGCAGTGGGATGGCCTAACAAGTGTTCCCTTTTCCCAGTAGCATTAAGCCTCAAATGATCTGAGATTATCTTTCCCAAATTTATATATTATATATTTTCCTCCTTTTTGTAGCTACTGGGACATTTTGATGGCTATAATGCAGATGACATAGAAGTATTATCAAGAGGGGCACCTAGGTGGCAGTCAGTTAAGCCGCCAACTCTTGGTTTCAGCTCAGGTCCTGATCTCAGGTTCATGAAATTGAGCCCTGTGTCAGGCTCTGCACTGAGTGTCGAGTCTGCTAGAGATTCTCTCTCCCTCTCCCCCTTCTGCCTGTGCTCCTTCTCAAATAAATAATAAAATTAATCATTAAAAAAATAAAACAAAAGAAGTATAATTAAGAATGTAGCTATCTTGGGCGCCTGGGTGGCTCAATCATTAAGCATCTGCCTTCCACTCGGGTCATGATCCCGGAGTCATGGGATCGAGCCCCGCATCGGGCTCCCTGCTCTGCGGGAGGCCTGCTTCCCCCTCTCCACTCCCCTTGCTTGTGTTTCTTCTCTTGCTGTCTCTCTCTCTGCTAAATACATAAATAAAATCTTAAAAAAAAAGGAGAATGTAGGTATCTCACTTCTTGGTGTTGCTGCCTTGGGCTCCGTTTAAACCCTGCAGGGGCTTGAACTGATCCCAGCTCCTCCTGGTAGCAGGTAGAGTCGATAACAGCCCCCAGAGTTACAAGCCAGTGTCAGTTCCTGAAACAACAACCCCAGCAGCCCTTGTAAACAACACTGTCCACCCTCAGGACACACTCCCTTGTGCATTCTGTAGAGCAGACCCTACAGAGATGTTCAGACTCCACATACTTTGGTTTGAATTGTGCATTCTTGACTTGCCCAGGAAGTGCAGGGAGCTCCAACCGGGGGCCCTAATAAAGGCATCTGCCCCAGTTCCTGCTGCTTTCTCTCCTTGCACTCCTCTTTGGCTCCGTCATGTACTTTTCAAGGCATATTTTGTGCACCCTTTAGGATCTATGAGTGATGAACTTGGCTATTCCATTTTCTTTGTGTTCTTTTATTGAAACTTTGCTACCCACACAAGGCCCACGGACTGTATTTTACAAATGCTAATATAACTAAGTCACTAGAAATATATTTTTCTGAATTCTGAATCACCATTTATAAAATTTTATTCTGTGTCATTCTTTGTTCATTGTTTTTTTTTTTCCCCTCCCTGTCCTGAGGAAAAAAGATTCCCATGGCTTTGGTATGCATGGAATGCAAATTGTAAATATGCAAAATTTAAGATATAATTTAGGTGTAAGAGAACTTAGGAAAAAGTGTGTGTGTGCGTGTGTGTGTGCGCGCGCGCCAAAATTTAACTGTTAGCAGACTGCTGTTGACCAGAAACCTTACTGAGAACATAAACGGTTTGATCACATATTTGGAATGTTACTAGTAAAACCGCAGGGCCGCAACTCTCTGATCCTTACAGAGGATGAACAAAGACTGGTTGTTGAATGCTGGTAATCTGTATTTTGACCAAGGGTCATACAGTGATTTTGCAGTGATTTCTTTAGACTATGTTTGAACTCGCTATTTAATTAGTGAGACTGAATTGTGTGTGTGAACACTGATGTGTTGTGAATGAAATGTTATCCTTGCACTAACTTTCATGTACTCCACACTAAACAAGGTTATAGGTAAAAAGACTGTGACTACAAAGTAAAGTGTTGTTGAACCTTGAACACCATGGCATTGAACCATGTGTGTGCACTTAAATATACGTACTTTTATAATACACTACTGTAAATATATTTTCCTTCTTTTTTTAAAGATTTTATTTATTTGAGAGAGGGAGGGAGAGCACAAATTGGGGGAAGGGCCGAGGGAGAGGGACAGGGAGAAGCAGACTCCCGCTCAGTGCAAAGCTCCATACCAGGCTTGCTCCCAGGACTCTGAGATGGTGACCTGAGCTGAAGTCAGACGCATAATGAACTGAGCCATCTAGGCTCCCCTCCTTGTGATTTCCTTATTAACACATTCTTTTCCCTGACTCCAGAGACATCAGATCCTGTCTTCCTGATTTCATAAATTCCTGTGTAGTACTGAGGACAGATGCTGTTGGAGATTCCTCTGTTTTTCAGGCCAAAAACCTCTGGAGTAGGAGAGGGCTTGCTGCAAGATGCAAACATCGTGGCCATACCCTTTAGATGTCACGTGGTAGAGTAGATGTTGGAAAGGCAGAAGCCTTGTGGACATTGGAAGGATCAGGAAGGTGTGTGCCGAGAGCCCACAGAGCACTAGAATCTTCGGTATCTTACCCCAATGCTGATGACATTCCAGTGAAGCCGACGCACAGCCGGCAGGAAACTCGTTCTGTTTGAGCCCCGTGAGGAGTGTTATTCCTGGAGGTCTGTGTGAGGGGCACTGATGAGTTGGGGGGCAGCTCACCAGTCAGAGGCCGTGAGCATTTCCGCCCCAAACAGTCCACCTGCTTTTTAAGGTAGATGTTCATTCACGGCCCATGCTGCGTTTCTGCCCATCCTGTGGGGAGCAGGGAAGAGGACTCCTGGCCGTTGTGGAAACTGATACCGTGAAGCTGGGTAGCAGGTCATGCGCACATGGAACCCTGATCCAAGTGAAGAATAATCCTGCATTTGGGGTGGTTGGTACTTTGTGTGCTTCTAGAAAAGACGAGTATGTCGTGTATTCCATGCATGTTGAGTAGGGAATGCTCATGTCTGATGAAAGGGCTCGTCCGCACTATGGTGTAGTCTGGTTGGTCCGTTCCTTCCCTCTGCTGTTGTCCACCAGCAGACGTTGTGCTGACACTTCTCTCGTGGCCACACGTGCTTGCCCCACCCTCAGTCCTCAAACCACGTTCTTATTTGTTGAAATATTTGAGAAAATTCCAATTCATTCTAAATTGGATTATTTTGATAAAAGAATGTGATGAGAAGTGTATTTGTGGGTGACCCCAGGAAGCTGGAGGAGGACACTGCAGGAAGGGACATGTGGAAGATGAGGTAGCCAAGAATGTGTTACAGTCCTGTTGATTTATGAATACTGGAAATGTCTAGGTTGTGTGTGTCACGTGAGTAACATCACCACAAACATAGAGAATATCTTAGAGTGGCCATCTGTGCATAATTCAGGAATGATCATTGACTTAGTTAACACAGAGGCTGTCGGATTTATCTTACATCAGAACCACCTGGAGCACTTGTAAAATCTCAGATTTCTAGGCCTCTTTCCATGTAACCATTTCATTGTTTCTGGGCTGGCTGTAACCACCCCCACCCTCCAATTTTCTGTTTGTACAGTTCTCAGGTGATGGCCTTTGAGGCCTGTTTGGGGAACCTGCTTTGAGGATGACACGCTGAGGGCATCCTTATGGTGGTCATCTTCAATGAGATGATTAGCTCATGAAAAATGCAGTCAGAGACACAGATGGGCATGAGTTGTTTTAGGTGGACTCTGGTCTAGGTTCTCCGGATGTGAAAGTAAGTCACGGGTAGGCTGGACTTCTGTGTTTAAACCCTGGAAGTTGGACCTGCGTACCTGGTCTTCAGGAGTCAGTTAAATACCATTGAGGGCATATGTGTGTGTCCAGGGCTGGAACTTACACTCTCAAGTCTCACACCATGGAGGTTGTTCTGCGCAGAGATTTCTGGACGAAGCATTGATTGTCAGAGGAGATAATCCGAGAACAGGTCTTCTGGAAGGGCACCTGATTGCCTCTTGATGCTATAGGTTCAAATGTTGACTATCAATATTTAGATGATCATTAATCCTTTTTTAAAAAAATTAAACTATTTTTATCAGTTATAAAGAAAAAAACCCCTATTGTTTCTTTTCTATGAAGGGAAAAACCCAGTTCTTCTCTAATGTGTTTCTCTGCTCTGTGTCCCTCTTACTTACTTCTGACACTTCTGGTCCCAATGCCGTGTGGAGGTGCTTTCCCCACAACAAATAACAGGTCTCCCACACCATGTAGCTGTCTT